>ML829318.1:29319-63101 GCA_009831015.1 Picea engelmannii | reverse complement strand
AAATAGATCTCATAATATCCCATAATTCAATTAACGTCACCCATTCATAGAATTATAATTTACATAATAGATTGCATCATATCCAACATCATTCAAATAACATTTAAACCTTCATAGGATTCGCATTCACACAATATATCACATCATATCCATCATCATCAATAACATTTAAACATTCATAGAATTTACATTCACATAGCAAGTTGAATCATATCCATCATCATCAATAACATTTAAACATTCATAAAATTTACATTCTCACAATATATCGCATCATATCCATCATTATTCAAATACATTTAAACATTCATAAAGGTTCATACGTCTTAAAATTTCAAGTGTATCATTTAACAGTTTTACTGTGAATAGAACATAAAAGTGATTAACCCTCAGGTAATCCTAGCTGTCTAAGTCAAAAGGTGGTGTTACATTCACCCAACCTTCCAAAACATATTCTCGAGGTGGTAAAAAAAGTGAGGGATAATCTCGTCGTAACGTCTCGGCATCTTCCCAAGTAGCAGATCATGGACTATACTTGTCCCACTGGACCTTAACTTGGTCTACCAGACGGTTCTTGAGCTATTGGACTCTACGATCCAATATGCATAATGGTTCTACCATGAGGGTTCTTGCGTCTGATACCTGAAATTCCTTCCAATTTAGTTTATGTGATTCATCAACAACATAATGACGTAGAACAGATACATGAAAAACATTATGAGTTTTATGCAAGTGGGGTAGCGGTACGAGACGATAGGCAATGGGTCCAATTTTCTCTTGGATTCTGAACGGTCCTATAAATCGAGGTGACAACTTTGTCCCCTTCCCGAACCAAATGGTACTCTTATTAGGCCTAATATGATTGAAAACCTGATCTCCCACTTTATAACTTCGGCCAGTCCTGTGTGCATTCGCATAACTTTTCTGTCTATCCTGTGCTTCCTTTAGTCTCTGCCTAATTTGAATCACCTGTTCCTCCATCTCTTGAATCAATTCTGGCCCAACTGTTACTCAATCTTCTAATCTCTCCCAACTCAATGACATTCTGCATGGCCTTCCATACAGAGCTTCGTAGGGTGGCATTCCGATGGAGCTATGAAAACTGTTATTGTAGGCGAACTCTACCAAAGGTAGGTACTTATCCCAATGGGTTTGATTATCCATAACATACATCCTAAGCATGTCTTCCATAACCTGATTTACTCTCTCAGTTTTCCCATCTGTTTCAGAGTGATAAGTTGTACTTAAGTTCAACTGAGTCCCCAGCGCTGACTGCAAACTTGTCAAAAACCTAGAAGTGAATCTGGAGTCCCTATCTGAAATGATCTTCTTAGGTATCTGGTGCAAACAGATGACCTCACTTACAAAATGTGTGCCACATCAATGACATCATAAGTGTCTCTAACCAGAATAAAATGAGCACTCTTGGTTAACTTATCAACTATCACAAGAATGACATTGTGTCTATGAGATGTGAGTGACAACCCCAAAACAAAATCCATAGAGATGACTTCCCCCTTGGACATAGGAACATCATGTGGTTGTAGGAGTCCTATCGGGTGATGGTGATTGACTTTCACTTGTTGACACTCTAGGCACTTGGCGACGAAATGGACTACATCGTGCTTCATGCCTACCTAGAAGAAGAGCTTCCTCATGTTTGTGTACATTGTTTTCACACCCAGATGCACACAATAAAGTGCTCTATGGGCTTCCTTCAGTATTATGCTTCGAATATCCCCATCTTCAAGGATGTACATCCTTCCTTGATATCTCAATAGTCCATCTGTTTCCAGACTATATCCTTCATATTTTTTATCTAATTGCCTCCCACTCTGGAGGTTTGAAGTAACCATTAAATACCAACTGCCTCCAAGGAGTTGTGTCAACACACGTTCCCTCATATTGACTTTTAAGGGTACCAAGGAGAATACATGTGGTCTCCTGCTCAAGGCATCCATGACCACATTTTCCTTTCCTTTGATGTATGAAAGACCAAAATCGTACTCACTCATAAATTCACTCCATCGCCTCTTCCTGGCATTAAGATCCCTTTGAGTGAAGAGGTGTTTTAAACTTTGATGGTCCATTTTGAGCTCAAAGTTTCGCCCTAATAGATAGTTCCTCCAAAGTTTCAGAGCTAACATTACAACTGCCAACTCTAAATCATGAGTAGCGTAAAGTTCCTCGTGTTTTTTCAACTTCCTTGATGCATAGGCTATCACTCCTCCATCCTACATTTGCATGGCCCCCAACCCTTGCTTCGAGGCATCCGTGTAGACTGTGAATTCCTTTTCCATATCCGACACTTGTAGAATTGGTGCACTAGTTAGTAACCTTTTAAGCTCGATGAATGCACTTTCACATTATTTTGTCCATTCATACCTGACCCCCTTGCGCTGCAAAGTGGTGATGGGTTTCGCTATTTTAGACAACCCTTCCACAAATCTCTGATAATAACTTGCTAGCCCCATGAATCTTCTTACCTCATGAGCACTTTTCGGCACTGGCCATTCCATAATGGCCTTTACCTTTTTTGGGTCCATGGAGATTCCTTCCCCGGAAATGATATGACCTAAATAGTGAATTTCTTTCTAGAAGAAGGAACACTTCGAAAACTTCCCATACAATTTGTTCTCTCTAAGGCAGGGCAACACCAATCACAAGTGTTCCTCATGCTCTCTTTCATTATTGGAATAGATGAGGATATCATTTAGAAAGACTTGTACAAAGCGGTCTAAGTACTTTCAAAATACACCATTCATGAGGGTCATGAATACTGCTGGCACATTGGTCAATCTGAAAGGTACTACAATGAACTCGTAATGCCCAAACTGAGTTCGAAAGGCAGTTTTAGGAATATCGCCTTCCTTAATCCTTATCTGGTGATACCCTGATCGCAAATCAATCTTTGAGAATACCGCTACTCCTTTCATATGATCGAAGAGATCATCTATTTGTGGCATTGGGTACCTATTTTTCACTATAGCATGGTTCAAGTCCCTGTAATCTATGCACAGTCGTAAGGAACCATCCTTCTTCTTCACAAAGATTACTGGTGCACCCCAAGGTGAGACACTGGGCCTTATTAGCCCTAAGTCGAGTAGCTCTTTCAAATGCATCTGAAACTCACAATTTTCTGGCATTGTCATCCTATACGGAGTCTTGGAAATTGGTTCTGCACCAGGTTTTAGCTCAATAGTAAAATCAAGCTCCCTCTCAGGACATAACCCTGGCAACTCGTTTGGAAAAACATCCTTAAACTCCGACAATACTGGGTACTGATCTAAGGAGGGTCCCTTCCTTTCATTCACAACTTCCACAACATAAATTTGACACCCTTGCCTCATGCCCCACTTAACCTTCATAATTTAGATAAATCATAGAGACACCCATCTCCGTACACTTTCGATCTCTACTAGCCTTCCTTCATCGTCAACACAAAGCACCCTTTTTGCGAAACAATCTACCATAGCTCGATGGGCCTCTAACCAATCCATTACAATGATTAGGTCATATGTCCCGAGGGAAATCACGTATACCTTCAACCTGGTAGTACACACTGCCAGGTTTACTAGACAATTATCAACGTTAGGTCCTACCGCTTGTCTTCCCCCAAAACCATCTCAACTTGTTTAAAGTCATCGTGCTCGTAGGCTGCCAACCCACTCTTTTCTAATGCATATGGTGAAATGAAACTATCTGTAGCACCAGAATCAAATAAAATCTTAACATTGATATGATTTAGCGTACATGATGACTCCACCACCGTGGATTGATGTTCTGCTTGGCGATTATTAACTGCTTCATAAATCTGGCGGCCACCACTTGCTCTTTGATCTAGATTATTTTCGGCACGAAATGAGAGCGGAGATATAATAAAGAAATGCACAGAGATATCGCGTATATCCAATAATATAACATAAATATATCAGAGATGCAAGCATAAACACATAGATATAGTAATACACGATTTCTATTAATGAAAGAAATGTACAAAGTCTGTAAAAAGACATAGTGAAAGACTTGCTAGAATGGTGGCAGCTTATCTCTGAGAAGAGATGTGACGGCTACTCGCATTCGCAATAAGATGATTACAATGAGGCTCTAAAGACCTTTTTACAATAAACAAGAATTCCAAAAGTCTTAGACATCCAAAAACCTAACCCTAGGAGATGAAGCGCCAAAAGTCATGTGGGCCCTGTTTGGGTAAGTGAGTACATCAACTTCCCGGGGTCGTAACTATTGCATACGATCTCCGTTTTAGGCGTGTGATAGCTCGTTGGAAAGGTATTGTCGAGGAGATTCATTTTGGGGGATAAATAATGATTTTAACTATAATTGATAACCTTGATCTCAAAAAACCTTTATTTGGGCCCTCAAAATGGCCCCAGAAGTTAAAAACTGCTAAAAATAGCAAATTGTCAAAATTGTCAGAAAACTGTTTTGAGCCAGTCGAAAAAGGTGGGTGGCCACTGATATCCACCTGGATCAATCCTCCCTCCTTAGGAAGCAATGGTGAGTTGCTTTCCTTGCTGGAGATGTTGCGCTGCTCAGTTTGTGGAAGTTTGTCACGAACATGTTGAGGTTGAGGCCGTTCAACAAGTCAGACTACATGAGAGGAAGATGTGCAGAAGGAATCTTTGCGCTTTGTTGCAACCTTGTCGACTTGATTCTATTTGATAGAAGGTTCCCGGGGTGAGGCTATAGTGGTTACAATGTCCTTCTGTTCTCCTTTCGAACAGATTGTGAAGAAGCTAAATTTTGCAGTATGAGATACTACCTTGTGGCACTTTTTAGGTGGAAATTTAGTTGGAACTAACTCTGGTATTTTGTAGAGATGACCCCCCAGAGAAATAATGACACTGCGGGGTCGAGAATCATAAACAACATGGCACTTCCACATATATGGTTGGCCCAAGAGAACATCATAGACATCCAGTGGGGCAACATCACATAATACCTCATCCTTGGAGGGTTGGATGACGTATGACGATCAACATTGTTGGCTGACACAGAGTTCTCGTCCTTGGCGAAGCCACCCAATGTTGTATGGATGCGGGTGTGGTTATGTCGACAGTCCCAACTGTTTGACGACCTTTGCTGATATGAGGTTCTTTTGGCTTCCGCTATCAACAATAAAATGTAACGGGGTCCCCTTCACCCACATCTGTGAATGAAAAAGGCACTCCCCCTCTTCAGGATCTGTTGGTTCTTCTAGTTGAATTGTTGCGGTCACGACAATAGAAGTGGGGTCCACGTCAATGATATGTCCTTTACCATTATTTTCAGAATTGGATTCTGAATCAGGGTTTGGCTCTTTGTCTTTGATCTCCGCCACCAATGATTGTTTTGAGAGACATTCATCGGTGTTATTCCAGGGGCTTTTGTGGAACTTGCACCATTTTTTGGTGTCCTTCTTTGTCTTCCCCTGACCCTTCTTTTCCTGTGTCTTGGACTGGTTTTGAGGAGACTGTTTGTTAGGGCCATCTTTGTCATACTTTTCAGGAGACTATTTGTTAGGGCCATCTTTGTCATACTTTGGTTGTTGTGGATTTGGATACCCAAACTCCCGTTTGTTCTGGTGCTTAAATTTCTGCTCGATTTTAACAACATATCGGTAAGCAACTCCCAGTGATGAGATGTCCAGAAAATCCATTTCAGTCTGGATGTATCTATGTAGAGCCGCACGGTATTTCAGAACCAAATGTCGCTCGAAGTATTAGATACCTAGCTTGGTGCGCAAGGTATGGAAGGTATTGGTGAAATCTGGAATTGCTTTGCCCCTCTCTTGTCATAGTGTGGTCCATCTCATGTTATGGTCCTCATAGTTGCCAACAGGGAAATACTATTCCTTTACCGCATCCACAAAAAAATTGCAAGTGGGATCAGCCCCATATATTCAGAACTCCTCTATGGAACTTTGCTCCCAGTAAGTTTCCCACCAATGTTTGACACGAGGGAGAGATTTAAGGAGTGCGAAGGTGATCTTTTCTTTGTCGAAAAATTTGTGAACAGAGAAATAACCTTTTAGCAGATTTAACCATTTGTCTAGGGCTTCTGCATCTATCTATCCTTCAAATACAGGAATATCAAAACTAACTTGTACCTTGAAAGGAGAGGTGCCTCAAAAGTGGCCACTTGATGAAGATGCGCCTGTTTCTATCGACAGACGTTGAAGGATGTGGGAAAAATTCTCCATCATTTCGTCCTGCTGTCACATGAGAGCTTGCTCAAGCAACAGACTGATAGGATCGTTTGCTTCGTCGTTTTTATTTTCTTCTGCCATTGAGGGTTTCTTGGGTGTGCGAGAGAAATTTTCCTCAAGAGAGACAAGATTGAGACCCAACTTTCTATACTCATACCTCGTCAGGGACATGCACTGAAAAAACGACCTAGAAGAGCCTTCTCTGATACCACTGATCCAGATTATTTTCGGCATGAAATGCGAGCAGAGATATAATAAAGAAATGAACAAAGATATCACATATATTCAATAATATAACATAAATGTATCAGAGATGCCGCCATAAAAAAAAATATACAGTAATACACGATTTCTATTAATGAAATAAATGTACAGAGACTATAAATATACAGAGTGAAAGACTCGCTATAATGGTGGCAGCTTATCTCTGAGAAGAGATGTGATGGCTACTCACATTCGCAAGAAGATGATTACAATAAGTCTCTGAAGGCATTTTTTACAATAAACAAGAATGCCAAAAGTCCTAGACATCGAAAAACCTTAACCCTAGGAGATGAAGCGCCAAAAGTCATGTGGACCTCGTTTGGGTAAGTGAGTACATCAACTTCTCGGGGTCATAACTTTTGCACACGATCTCCGCTTTAGGCATGTGATAGATCGTTGGAAAGGTATTGTAGAGGAGATTCATTTTTGGGACTCAATCATGCTTCAACTATCATTGAGAACCTCAATCTCAAAAAACCTTCATTTGGGCCCTTAAAATGGCCTCGGAAGTTAAAAAATGCTAAAAATAGTAAATTGCCAAAATTGCTAGAAAACTGTTTTGAGCCAGTCGAAAAAGGTGGTTGGCCACTGATATCCACCTAGATCAATCCTCCCTCCTTAGGAAGCAATAATATCCATTGCATTGATTTCCCGGGGGAGAAGGAAAAATGTTTGTTGGATCTGCATCTTGGTGAGCTGCTTGCCTTGCTGGAGACGTCGCGTTGCAGTTTGTGGAAGTTTGTCACGAACCTGTTGAGGCTGACGTCGTTCAACAAGTCGGGCTACATGAGAGGATGATGTGCAGAATGAATCTTTGCACTTTGCTACAACCTTGTTGACTTGCTTCTGTTTGATAGAAGGTGCTTGGGGTGAGGCTGTAGTGGTTGCAGTGTCCTTTTGTTCTCCTTTTGAACATATTGTGAAGAAGATAAATTTTGCAGTATGAGATACTACCCTGTGGAACTTTTTAGGTGGAGGAGTAGTTGGAACTACCTATGGTATTCTGTAGAGATGATCCCCCAGAGAAACAATGACACTGCGGGGTCAAGACTCATAAACAACATGGCGCTTCCAATATATGGTTGGCTCAAGAGAACATCACAAACATCCAGTGGGGAAACATCGCATAATACCTCATCCTTGAAGGGTCAGATTCCGTATGAAAATCGACATTGTTGGCTGACACGAAGATCTCGTCCTTCGCAAAGCCACCCGATGTTGTATGGCTGCGGGTGTGGTGTTGTCGATAGTCCCAACTATTTGACGACCTCTGTTGAGATGAGGTTCTTCTGGCTTTCGCTATCAACAATAAAATGCAGCGGGGTCCCCTTCACCCTCATCTGTGAATGAAAAATGCGCTCCCCCTCTTCAGGATCTGTTGGTTCTTCTGGTTGAATTGCTGCAGTCGCGACAATAGCAGTGGGGTCCGCGTCAATGATTTGTCCTTTACCATTATTTTTAGAATCGGTTTCTGAATCAAGGTTCGGCTCATTGTCTTTGATCTCAGACACTAATGATTGTTTTGAGCGCCATTCATAGGTGTTGTGCCAGGGGATTTTGTGGAACTCGCACCATTTTCCGGTGTCCTTCTTTGTCTTTTCCTGACCCTTCTTTTCCTGTGTCTTGGACTGGTTTTCAGGAGACTGTTTATTAGGGATGTCTTTGTCATACTTCGGTTGTTGCAGATTTGGATACCCGAACTCCCGTTTGTTGTGGTGCTTAAATTTCTGCTCGATTTTAACAACATATCGATAAGCAACTACGAGTGTTGAGATGTACAGAAAATTCATTTCAGTATGGATGTATCTGTGTAGAGCCCCACGGTATTTAAGAACCAAATGTCGCTTAGAGTCTTTGATACCCAGATTGGTGCGCAAGGTATGGAAGGTATTGGTGAACTCCGGAACTGCTTGGCCCCTCTCTTGCTGCAGTGTGGTCCATCTCATGTTATGGTCCTCATAGTTGCCAACATGGTAATATTGTTCCTTTACCTCATCCATAAAAAAATCCCAAGTGGGATCGATCCCATATATTCTAGACTCCTCTATGGAACTTTGGTCCCAGTAAGTTTCCCACCAATGTCTGACATGAGGGACATATTTAAGGAGTGCGAAGGTGATCTTTTATTTGTCGGAAAATTTGTGAACAGAGAAATAACCTTCTAGCAGATTTAACCATTTGTCTAGGGCTTCTGCATCTATCTGTCCTTCAAATACAATAATATCAAAATTAACTTGTACCTTGAAAGGAGAGGTGCCTCCAAAGTGGCCGCTTGATGAAGATGCACCTGTTTCTATCGACATGCATTGAAGTATGTGGGAAAAATTCTCCATTATTTCGTCCCTATGTCGCCTAAGAGCTTGCTCAAGCAATAGACTGATAGGATCGGCTGCTCCGTCGTTTTTATTTTCTTCCGCCATTGAGGGTTTCTTGGGTGTGAAAGAGCGATTGTCCTCAAGAGAGACAAGCTCAAGACCCAAATTTCTATACTCAGGCCTTATCGGGGACATGCACTGAAACAAACGACCAAGAACAACCTGCTCTGATACCACTGATCCAGATTATTTTCGACACGGAATGTGAGCGGAGATATAATAAAGAAATGAACAGAGATATTCCAGATATTCAATAATATAACATAAATGTTTCAAAGATGCAACCATCAACTCAAATATATAGTAATACACGATTTCTATCAATGAAAGAAATGTACAGAGACTGAAAAAATACAGAATGAAAGACTCGCTAGAATGGTGGCAGCTTATCTGTGATAAGAGATGCGACAACTACTCACATTCGCAAGAAGATGATTACAATGAGGCTCTGAAGGAATTTTTTACAATAAAGAAGAATGCCAAAAGTCCCAGACATCCAAAAACCTAACCCTAGGAGATGAAGCGCCAAAAGTCATGTGGGCTCTGTTTGGGTAAGTGAGTACATCAACTTCCCGGGGTCGTAACTTTTGCATACGATCTCCGTTTTAGTCGTGTGATAGCTCGTTGGAAAGGTATTGTCGAGGAGATTCATTTTGGGTGCTCAATCATGTATTTAGTTATCATTGAGAACCTATATCTCAAAAAAACTTCATTTGGGCCCTCAAAATGGCCTCGGAAGTTAAAAACTGCCATAAATAGTAAATTGCCAAAATTGCCAGAAAACTATTTTGAGCTAGTTGAAAAAGGTAGGTGGCCACCGATATCCACATGGATCAATACTCCCTCCTTAGGAAGCAATGATATCCATTGCGTTGAGTTCCCCGGGGAGAGGGAAAAGCGTTTGCTGAATCTGCATCTTGGTGAGCTGCTTGCCTTGCTGGAGAGGTAGCACTGCTCAGTTTATGGAAGTTTGTCACGAACCTGTTGAGGCTGAGGCTGTTGAACAAGTCGGGCTACACGAGAGGATGATTTGAAGAATGAATCTTTTCCCTTTGCTACAACCTTTTTGACTTGCTTCTGTTTGATAGAAGGTGCTTTGGGTGAGGCTGTAGTGGTTGTAGTGTCCTTCTGTTCTTCTTTTGAACAGATTATGAAGAAGCTAAATTTTGCAGTATGAGATACTACCTTGTGGCACTTTTTAGGTGGAACAGTAGTTGGAACTACCTCTGGTATTCTGTAGAGATGACCCCCCAGAGAAACAATGACATTGCGGGGTCGAGACTCATAAACATGATGGTGCTTCCACATATATGGTTGGCCCAAGAAAACATAACAGACATCCAATGGGGAAACATCACATAATACCTCATCCTTGAAGGGTTGGATGTCGTATGAAAATCAACATTGTTGGCTGACACGAAGATCTCATCCTTGGCGAAGCCACCTGATGTTGTATGGCGGTGGGTGTGGTGTTGTCGACAATCCCAACTGTTTGACAACCTCTGCTGAGATGAGGTTCTTTTGGCTTCTGCTATCAACAATAAAATGCAATGGGGTCCCCTTCACCCACATCTGTGAATGAAAAATGTGCTCCCCCTCTTCAGGATCTATTGGTTCTTCTGGTTGAATTATTGTGGTCGCGATAATAGTAGTGGGGTTCGCGTCAATGATCTGTCCTTTACCATTATTTTCCGAATCAAATTTTGAATCAGGGTTCGGCTCTTTCTCTTTGATCTCGGCCACCAATGATTGTTTTGAGCGACATTCATTGGTGTTGTGCCAAGGGATTTTATGGAACTCACACCATTTTTTGATGTCGGTCTTTGTCTTCCCCTGACCCTTCTTTTCCTGTGTCTTGGACTAGTTTTCATGAGACTGTTTGTTAGGGTCGTCTTTATCATGCTTCGGTTGTTGTGGATTTGGATACCCGAACTCCCGTTTGTTCTGGTGTTTAATTTTCTGCTCGATTTTAACAACATATCGATAAGTAGCTCTGAGTGATGAGATGTCCAGAAAATCCATTTCTGTCTGGATGTATCTGTGTAGAGCCCCATGGTATTTCAGAACCAAATGTCGCTCGGAGTCTTTGATACCCATCTTGGTGCGCAAGGTATGGAAGGTATTGGTGAACTCCAGAACTGCTTGGCCCCTCTCTTGTCACAGTGTGGTCCATCTTATGTTATGGTCCTCATAGTTGCCAACAAGGTAATACTATTCCTTTACCGCATCCACAAAAAAATCCCAAGTGGGATCGACCCTGTATATTCCAGACTCCTTTGTGGAACTTTTCTTCTAGTAAGTTTCCCACCAATGTTTGACATGAGGGAGAGCCTTAAGGAGTGCGAATGTGATCTTTTCTTTGTTGGAAAATTTGTGAACAGAGAAATAACCTTCTAGCAGATTTAACCATCTGTTTAGGGCTTCTGCATCTATCTATCCTTGAAATACAAGAATATCAAAATTAACTTGTACCTTGAAAGGAGAGGTGCCTCCAAAGTGGTCACTTGATGAAGATGCGACTGTTTCTATCGGAAGGCATTGAAGAATGTGGGAAAAATTATCCATCATTTCGTGCTGCTATCGTGTAAGAGCTCGCTCAAGCAACAGACTGATAGGATCGTCTGCTCCGTTGTTTTTCTTTTCTTCTGCCATTGAGGGTTTCTTGGGTGTGCGAGAGTGATTGTTCTCAAGAGAGACAAGCTCAATACCCAATTTTCTATACTCAGGCCTCATCGGGGACAATCACTGAAAAAAAAGACCAAGAACAACCTGCTCTGATACCACTGATGCAGATTATTTTCGGCACGAAATGCGAGCGGAGATATAATAAAGAAATGAATAGAGATATCGTAGATATTCAATAATATAACATAAATTTATCAGAGATGCAACCATAAACATAGATATACAGTAATAAACGATTTCTATTAATGAAAGAAATGTACAGAGACTGTAAAAATACAGAGTGAAAGACTCGCTGGAATGGTGACAACTTATCTCTGAGAAGAGATGTGACGACTATTCACATTCACAAGAAGATGATTACAATGAGGCTCTGAAGGCCATTTTTACAATAAACAATAATGCAAAATTCCTAAACTATGAGACTCATAAACAACATGGCGCTTCCACATATATGGTTGGCCCAAGAGAACATCATAGACATCTAGTGGGGAAACATCACATAATACCTCATTCTTGAAGGGTTGGATTCTGTATGACAATCGACATTGTTGGCTGACATGGAGATCTCATCCTTGGCGAAGCTACCCGATGTTGTATGGCTGCAGGTGTGGTGTTGTCGACAATCCAAACTGTTTGACAACCTCTGCTGAGATGAGGTTCTTCTGGCTTTTGCTATCAACAATAAAATGCAGCGGGGTCCCCTTCACTCATATCTGTGAATGAAAAAGGCACTCCCCCTCTTCATGATCTATTGGTTTTCTTGGTTGAAGTGTTGCGGTCATGACAATAGCAGTGGGGTCCGCGTCAATGATCTATTCTTTACCATTATTTTCAGAATCGGATTTTGAATCAGGGTTCGGCTCTTTGTCTTTTGATCTCGACCACCTATGATTTTTTTGAGAGACATTCATCGATGTTGTGCAAGGGGATTTTGTGGAGCTCGCACCATTTTTCGATGTCATTCTTTGTCTTCCCCTGACACTTCTTTTCTTGTGTCTTGGACTGGTTTTCAGGAGACTTTTTGTTAGGGCCGTCTTTGTCATACTTCGGTTGTTGCAGATTTAGATACCCGAACTTCTGTTTGTTCTGGTGCTTAAATATCTGCTCGATTTTAACAGCATATCGATAAGCAGTTATGAGTGATGAGATGTCAAGAAAATCCATTTTTGTCTGGATGTATTTGTGTAGAGCCCCATAGTATTTTAGAACCAAATGTTACTCAGAGTCTTTGATACCCAGCTTGGTGCGCAAGGTATGGAAGGTATTGGTGAACTTCGGAAGTTCTTGGCCCCTCTCTTGCCGCAATGTGGTCCATCTCATGTTATGGTCCTCATAGTTGCCAACATGGTAATACTGTTCCTTTACCGCATCCACAAAAAAATCCCAAGTGGGATCGACCCTGTATATTCCAGACTCCTCTGTGGAAATTTGCTGCCAGTAATTTTCCCACCAATGTTTGACATGAGGGAGAGATTTAAGGAGTGAAAAGGTGATCTTTTCTTTGTCGGAAAATTTGTGAATAGAGAAATAACCTTCTAGCAAATTTAACCATTTGTCTAGGGCTTCTGCACCTATCTATCCTTCAAATACAAGAATATCAAAATTAAATTTTACCTTTAAAGGAGAGGTGCCTCCAAAGCGGTCGCTTGATGAATATGCGCCTGTTTCTATCGGAAGGCATTGAAGGATGTGGGAAAAATTCTCCATCATTTCATCCCACTGTCACGTGAGAGCTTGCTCAAGCAACAGACTGATAGGATCGTCTGCTCCGTCGTTTTTATTTTCTTCTTCCATTGAGGGTTTCTTGGGTGTGCGAGAGTGATTTTCCTCAAGAGAGACAATCTCAATACCCAACTTTCTATACTCAGGCATCGTCGGTGATATGCACTAAAAAAAACGACCAAGAACAACCTGCTCTGATACTACTGATCCAGATTATTTTCGACACGAAATGTGAACGGAGATATATTAAAGAAATGAAGAGATATATCACAGATATTCAATAATATAACATAAATGTATTAGATATGCAACCATAAACACAGTTATACAGTAATACACGATTTCTATTAATGAAAGAAATGTACAGAGACTGTAAAAATACAGAGTGAAAGACTCGCTAGAATGGTGGCAACTTATCTCTGAGAAGAGATGTGACGGCTACTCGCATTGGCAAGAAGATGATTAAAATGAGGCTCTGAAGGAATTTTTTACAATAAACAAGAATGCCAAAAGTCCTAGACATCCAAAAACCTAACCCTAGGAGATGAAGCGCCAAAAGTCATGTGGGCCCCGCTTGGGTAAGTGAGTACATCAACTTCCCGGGTTTGTAACTTTTGTATACGATCTCTGTTTTAGGCCTGTGATAGCTCGTTGGAAAGGTATTGTCGAGGAGATTCATTTTGGGTGCTCAATCATGAATTTGGCTATCATTGAGAACCTTTATCTCAAAAAACCTTCATTTGGGCCCTCAAAATGGCCCCGAAAGTTAAAAACTACTATAAATAGTAAATTGGCAAAATTGTCAGAAAATTGTTTTGAGCCAGTTGAAAAAAGTGGGTGGCCACCGATATCCACCTGGATCGATCCTCCCTCCTTAGGAAGTAATGGTATCCATTGCATTGAGTTCTCGGGGGAGAGGGAAAAGCGTTCGCTGAATCTGCATCTTGATGAGCTGCTTGCCTTACTGGAGACGTCGTGCTGCTCAGTTTGTGGAAGTTTTTCATGAACCTGTTGAGGCCGAGGCCATTCAACAAGTTAGGCTACACGAGAGGATGCTGTGTAGAAGGAATCTTTTCCCTTTGTTGCAACCTTGTCAACTTTCTTCTGTTTGATAGAAGGTTCTTTGGGCGAGGCTGTAGTGGTTGCCGTGTCCTTTTCTTCTTTTCAACAGATTGTGAAGAAGCTAAATTTTGCAGTATGAGATACTACCTTATGGCACTTTTTAGGTGAAACAGTAGTTGGAACTACCTCTGGTATTCTATAGAGATGACCCCCCATAGAAACAATGACACTGCGGGGTTGAGACTCATAAACAACATGGCGCTTCCACATATATGGTTGGCCCAAGAGAACATCACAGACATCCAGTGGGGAAACATCAGATAATACCTCATCTTTGAAGGGTTAGATGCCGTATGACAATCGACATTGTTGGCTGACACGGAGATCTCATCCTGAGTGAAGCCACCCGATGTTGTATGGCTGCGGGTGTGGTGCTATCTACAATCCCAATTGTTTGATGACCTCTGCTGAGATGAGGTTCTTTTGGCTTCTGCTATCAAAAATAAAATGCAGCGGGGTACCCTTCACCCACATCTATGAATGAAAAAGGTGCTCCCCCTCTTTAGGATCTATTGGTTCTTCTAGTTGAATTATTGTGGTCGCGATAATAGTAGTGGGGTCCGCGTCAATGATCTGTCCTTTACCATTATTTTCAGAATCGGATTCTGAATCAGGGTTCGGCTCTTTGTCTTTGATCTCGGCCACCAATGATTGTTTTGAGCGACATTCATCAAAGTTGTGCCAGGTGATTTTATGGAACTCGCACCATTTTTCGATGTCATTCTTTGTCTTCCCTTGACCCTTCTTTTCCTATGTCTTGGACTAGTTTTCATGAGACTGTTTTTTAGGGCCGTCTTTATCATGCTTCGGTTGTTGTGGATTTGGATACCCGAACTCCCGTTTGTTCTGGTGCTTAATTTCCTGCTCGATTTTAACAACATATCGATAAGTAGCTCTGAGTGATGAGATGTCCAGAAAATCCATTTCTGTCTGGATGTATCTGTGTAGAGCCCCATGGTATTTCAGAACCAAATGTCGCTCAGAGTCTTTGATACCCATCTTGGTGCG
Source organism: Picea engelmannii (assembly GCA_009831015.1). Classification (NCBI taxonomy): domain Eukaryota; kingdom Viridiplantae; phylum Streptophyta; class Pinopsida; order Pinales; family Pinaceae; genus Picea; species Picea engelmannii. Next base: position 47,717 of record ML829318.1, on the reverse strand, counting down.
CAAGGTATGGAAGGTATTGGTGAACTCCGGAACTGCTTGGCCCCTCTCTTGTCGCAGTGTGGTCCATCTCATGTTATGGTCCTCATAGTTTCCAACAGGGTAATACTATTCCTTTACCGCATCAACAAAAAAATCCCAAGTGGGATTGGCCCTGTATATTCCAGACTCCTCTGTGGAACTTTTCTTCTAGTAAGTTTCCCACCAATGTTTGACATGAGGGAGAGATTTAAGGAGTGTGAAGGTGATATTTTCTTTGTTGAAAATTTTGTGAACAAAGAAATAACCTTCTAGCAGATTTAACCATCTGTTTAGGGCTTCTGCATCTATCAATCCTTCAAATACAAGAATATCAAAATTAACTTGTACCTTGAAAGGAGAGGTGCCTCCAAAGTGGTCACTTGATGAAGATGCGACTGTTGCTATCGGAAGGCATTGAATAATGTGGGAAAAATTATCCATCATTTCGTCTTGCTGTCACGTGAGAGCTCGCTCAAGCAACAGACTGATAGGATCGTCTGCTCCGTCGTTTTTCTTTTCTTCCGCCATTGAGGGTTTCTGGGGTGTGTGAGAGTGATTGTTCTCAAGAGAGACAATCTCAATACCCAACTTGGTATACTCAGGCCTCATTGGGGAAAATCACTAAAAAAAAAAGACCAAGAACAGCCTGCTCTGATACCACTGATCCAGATTATTTTCGGCACGAAATGCGAGCGGAGATATAATAAATAAATGAATAGAGATATCGCATATATTCAATAATATAACATAAATTTATCAGAGATGAAACCATAAACACAGATATACAATAATACACGATTTCTATTAATGAAAGAAATGTACAGAGACTGTAAAAATACAGAGTGAAAGACTCGCTAGAATGGCGACAACTTATCTATGAGAAGAGATGTGACGACTATTCGCATTCACAAGAAGATGATTACAATGAGGCTTTGAAGGCCATTTTTACAATAAACAAGAATGAAAAATTCCTAAACTATGAGACTCATAAACAACATTGCGCTTCCACATATATGGTTGGCCCAAGAGAACATCATAGACATCCAGTGGGGAAACATCACATAATACCTAATCCTTGAAGGGTTGGATGCCGTATGACAATCGACATTGTTGGCTGACACAAAAATCTCATCCTTGGCGAAGCCACCCGATGTTGTATGGTTGCAGGTGTGGTGTTGTCGACAATCCCAACTGTTTGACGACTTCTGCTGAGATGAGGTTCTTCTGGCTTCTGCTATCAACAATAAAATGCAGCGGCGTCCCCTTCACTCACATCTGTGAATGAAAAAGGTGCTCCCCCTCTTCAAGATCTGTTGGCTCTTCTGGTTGAAGTGTTGCGGTCACGACAATAGCAGTGGGGTCCACGTCAATAATCGGTTCTTTACCATTATTTTTAGAATCAGATTCAGAATCAAGGTTCAACTCTTTGTCTTTGATCTCGGCCACCAATGATTGTTTTGAGAGACATTCATCGGTGTTGTGCTAGGGGCTTTTGTGGAACTCGCACAATTTTCTAGTGTCATTTTTTGTCTTCCCCTGACACTTCTTTTCCTATGTCTTGGACTGGTTTTCGGGAGATTGTTTGTTAGGGCCATCTTTGTCATACTTCGGTTGTTGCAGATTTGGATACCCAAACTTCCGTTTGTTCTGGTGCTTAACTTTCTGCTTGATTTTAACAGCATATCGATAAGCAGTTCTGAGTGATGAGATGTCAAGAAAATCCATTTTTGTCTGGATGTATCTGTGTAGAGCCCCACAGTATTTCAGAACCAAATGTCACTCAGAGTCTTTGATACCCATCTTGGTGTGCAAGGTATGGAAGGTATTGGTGAACTCCGGAACTGCTTGGCCCCTCTCTTGCCACAGTGTGGTCCATCTCATGTTATGGTCCTCATAGTTGCCAACAGGGTAATATTGTTCCTTTACCGCATCCACAAAAAATCCCAAGTGGGATCGACCCCGTATATTCCATACTCCTATGTGGAACTTTGCTGCCAGTAAGTTTCCCACCAATGTTTGACATGAGGGAGAGCTTTAAGGAGTGCAAAGGTGATATTTTCTCTGTCGGAAAATTTGTGAATAGAGAAATAACCTTCTAGCAGATTTAACCATTTGTCTAGGGCTTCTGCACCTATCTGTCCTTCAAATACAAGAATATCAAAATCAACTTTTACCTTTAAAGGAGAGGTGCCTCCAAAGCAGCCACTTGATGAATATGTGCTTGTTGCTATCAGTAGGCGTTGAAGGTTGTGGGAAAAATTCTCCATCATTTCATCCCACTGTTGCGTGAGAGCTTGCTCAAGCAACAGACTGATAAGATCGCCTGCTCCCTCATTTTTATTTTCTTCCGCCATTGAGGGTTTCTTGGGTGTGCGAGAGCGATTTTACTCAAGAGAGACAATCTCAATACCCAACTTGCTATACTCAGGCCTCATCGGTGACATGCATTGAAAAAAATGATCAAGAACAACCTGCTCTGATACCACTGATCCAGATTATTTTCGACACGAAATGCGAGCGGAGATATATTAAAGAAATGAAGAGAGATATCGCAGATATTCAATAATATAACATAAATGTATTAGATATGTAACCATAAACATAGATATACAATAATACACGATTTCTATGAATGAAAGAAATGTACAGAGACTGTAAAAATACAGAGTGAAAGACTCGGTAGAATGGTGGCAGCTTATCTCTGAGAAGAGATGTGACGGCTACTCGCATTCACAAGAAGATGATTACAATGAGGCTCTGAAGGCATTTTTTACAATAAAAAAGAATTCCAAAATTCCTAGACATCCAAAAACCTAACCCTAGGAGATGAAGCGCCAAAAGTCATGTGGGCCCCGCTTGGGTAAGTGAGTACATCAACTTCTCGGGGTTGTAACTTTTGTATACGATCTCCGTTTTAGGCATGTGATAGCTAGTTGGAAAGGTATTGTTGAGGAGATTCATTTTGAGTGATAAATCATGCCTTTGTCTATCATTGAGAACCTATATATAAAAAAACCTTCATTTGGGCCCTCAAAATGGCCCCGAAAGTTAAAAACTGCTATAAATAGTAAATTGCCAAAATTGCCAGAAAACTGTTTTGAGCCAGTTGAAAAAGGTGGGTGGCCACCGATATCCACTTGGATCAATATTCCCTCCTTAGGAAGCAATGGTATCCATTGTGTTGAGTTCCTGGGGGAGAGGGAAAAACGTTTGCTGAATCTGCATCTTGATGAGTTGCTTGCCTTGCTGGAGACGTCGCGCTGCTCAGTTTGTGGAAGTTTGTCACGAACCTGTTGGGGCCGAGGCCGTTCAACAAGTCAGGATACACGAGAGGATGTTGTGTAGAAGGAATCTTTTCCCTTTGCTGCAACCTTGTCGAATTTCTTCTGTTTGATAGAAGGTGCTTTGGGTGAGGTTGTAGTGGTTGTAGTGTCCTTCTTTTCTTCTTTTGAACAGATTGTGAAGAAGCTAAATTTTGCAGTATGAGATACTACCTTATGGCACTTTTTAGGTGGAACAGTAGTTGGAACTACCTCTGGTATTCTATAGAGATGACCCCCCAGAGAAACAATGACACTACGGGCTCAAGACTCATAAACAACATGGCGCTTCCACATATATGGTTGGCCCAAGAGAACATCACAGACATCCAATGGGGAAACATCACATAATACCTCATCCTTGAAGGGTTGTATGCCGTATGACAATCAACATTGTTGGCTGACATGGAGATCTTGTCCTTGGCAAAGCCACCCGATGTTGTATGGCTGCGGGTGTGGCGTTGTCAACAATCCCAACTCTTTAACGACCTCTGCTAAGATGAGATTCTTCTGGCTTTTGCTATCAACAATAAAATGCAGTGGGGTCCCTTTCACTCACACCTGTGAATGAAAAAGGTGCTCCCCCTCTTCAGGATCTGTTGGTTCTTCTGGTTGAAGTGTTGCGATCACGACAATAGAAGTGGGGTCCGCGTCAATGATCTGTTCTTCACCATTATTTTCAGAATCAGATTCTGAATTAGGGTTCAACTCTTTGTCTTTGATATCAGCCACCAATGATTGTTTTGAGCGACATTCATCATTGTTGTGCCAGGGGATTTTGTGGAACTCGCACCATTTTCCGGTGTCATTCTTTGTCTTCCCCTGACACTTCTTTTCCTGTGTCTTGGATTGGTTTTTAGGAGATTGTTTGTTAGGGTCGTCTTTTTCATACTTCAGTTGTTGCGGATTTGGATACCCGATTTGCCATTTGTTCTGGTGCTTAAATTTCTGCTCGATTTTAACAGCATATCGATAAGCAACTCCCAGTGATGAGATGTCCAGAAAATCCATTTCAGTATGGATGTATCTGTGTAGAGCCCCACGGTATTTCAGAACCAAATGTCACTCGGAGTCTTTGATACCAATCTTGGTGCGCAAGGTATGGAAGGTATTGTTGAACTCCAGAACTGCTTGGCCCCTCTCTTGCCGCAGTGTGGTCCATCTCATGTTATGGTCCTCATAGTTGCCAACAAGGTAACTCTGTTCCTTTACCACATCCACAAAAAAATCCCAAGTGGGATCGGCCCCGTATATTTCAAAGTCCTCTGTGGATCTTTGCACCTAGTAAGTTTCCCACCAATGTTTGACATGAGGGAGAGCTTTAAGGAGTGCGAAAGGTGATCTTTTCTTTGTCAGAAAATTTGTGAATAGAGAAATAACCTTTTAGCATATTTAACCATTTGTCTAGGGCTTCTGCATCTATCTGTCCTTCAAATACAAGAATATCAAAATTAAATTGTACCTTGAAAGGAGAGGTGCCTCCAAAGCGACTGCTTGATGAATATGTGCCTGTTGCTATTGGCAAGTGTTGAAGGACGTGAGAAAAATTCTCCATCATTTCATCCCACTGTCGCGTGAGAGCTTGCTCAAGCAACAGACTGATAGGATCGTCTACTCCGTCGTTTTTCTTTTCTTCCACCATTGAGGGTTTCTTGGGTGTGCGAGAGTGATTGTCCTTAAGAGAGACAATATCGAGACCCAACTTGCTATACTCAGGGCTCGTCGGGGACATGCACTGAAAAAATGACCAAGAACAACCTGCTCTGATACCACTGATCCAAATTATTTTCGGCCCGAAATGCGAGCGGAGATATAATAAATAAATGAATAGAGATATCGCAGATATTCAATAATATAACATAAATTTATCAGAGATGTAGCCATAAACACAGATATACAATAATACACGATTTCTATTAATGAAAGAAATGTTCAGAGATTGTAAAAATACAAAGTGAAAGACTCGCTAGAATGGTGACAACTTATCTCTGAGAAGAGATGCGACGACTATTCACATTCGCAAGAAGATGATTACAATGAGGCTCTGAAGGCCATTTTTAAAATAAAAAAGAATGCAAAATTCCTAGACATCCAAAAACCTAACCCTAGGAGATGAAGCGCCAAAAGTCATGTGGGCCCTGTTTGGGCAAGTGAGTACATCAACTTTCCGGGGTCGTAACTTTTGCATACGATCTTCGTTTTAGGCGTGTGATAGCTCGTTGGAAAGGTATTGTTGAGGAGATTCATTTTGGGGGATCAATCAAATATTTAGCTATCGTTGAGAGCCTTAATATAAAAAAACCTTCATTTGGGCCCTCAAAATGGCCCCATAAGTTAAAAACTGCTAAAAATAGTAAATTGCCAAAATTGCCAGAAAATTGTTTTGAACCAGTCGAAAAAGGTGGGTGGCCACCGATTTTGACCTGGATCAATCCACCCTCCTTAGGAAGTAATGGTCTCCATTGTGTTGAGTTCCAGGAGGAGAGGGAAAAGCGTTTGCTGAATCTTCATCTTGGTGAGCTGCTTGCCTTGCTGAAGACGTCGCACTGCTCAGTTTGTGGAAGTTTGTCACGAACCTGTTGAGGCTGAGGGAATTCAACAAGTCGGGCTACATGAGAGGATGATGTGCAGAAGGAATATTTATGCTTTGCTGCAACCGTGTCGACTTGCTTATGTTTGATAGAACATGCTTAGGGTGAGGTTGTAGTGGTTGCAGTGTTCTTCTGTTCTCATTTTGAACAGATTGTGAAGAAGCTAAAGTTTGAAGTATGAGATACTACATTGTGGCATGTTTTAGATGGAACAATAGTTGGAACTACCTCTGGTATTCTTTAGAGATGAACCCCCTAGTATTCTTTAGAGATGAACCCCCAGAGAAACAATGACACTGCGGGGTCGAGACTCATAAACAACATGATGCTTCCACATATATAGTTGGCCAAAGAGAACGTCACAGACATCCAGTGGGGAAAAATCACATAACACCTTATCCTTGAAGGGTTGGATGCTGTATGATAATCGACATTGTTGTTTGACACAAATATCTCGTCCTTGGCGAAGCCACCCGATGTTGTATGGCTGTGGGTGTGGTGTTGTCAACAGTCCCAACTGTTTGACGACCTCTGCTGAGATGAGGTTCTTCTGGCTTCTGCTATCAACAATAAAATGCAACAGGGTCCCCTTCACCCACATCTGTGAATGAAAAATGTGCTCCCCCTCTTCAGGATCCGTTGGTTCTTCTGGTTTCATTGCTGCGGTCGCAACAATAGCAGTGGGGCCCGTGTCAATGATTTGTCCTTTACCATTATTTTTAGAATTGGATTATGAATCAGGGTTCGGCCCTTTGTCTTTGATCTCGACCACCAATGATTTTTTTGAGCGACATTCATCGGTGTTGTGCTAGGGGATTTTGTGAAACTCACACCATTTTCCGGTGTCATTATTTGCCTTCCCCTGACCCTTCTTTTCCTGTGTCTTGGACTGGTTTTCGGGAGACTATTTGTTAGGGACGTCTTTGTCATACTTCGATTGTTGCGGATTTGGATACCCGAACTCCTGTTTGTTCTGGTGCTTAAATTTCTGCTCGATTTTAACAACATATTGATAAGCAGCTCCCAGTGATGAGATGTCCAGAAAATCCATTTCAGTCTGGATGTATCTGTGTAGAGCCCCACGGTATTTCAGAACCAAATGTCGCTCAGAGTCTTTGATACCCAGCTTGGTGCGCAAGGTATGGAAGGTATTGGTGAAATCCAGAACTGCTTGGCCCCTCTCTTGCCGCAGTGTGGTCCATCTCATGTTATGGTCCTCATAGTTGCCAACAGGGTAATACTGTTCCTTTATCGCATCCACAAAAAAATCCCAATTGAGATCGGCCCCGTATATTCCAGAATCCTCTGTGGAACTTTTTTCCCAGTAAATTTCCCACCAATGTTTGATATGAGCGATAGTTTTAAGGAGTGCGAAGGTGATCTTTTCTTTGTCGGGAAATTTGTGAACAGAGAAATAACCTTCTAGCAGATTTAACCATTTGTCTAGGGCTTCTACATCAATCTGTCCTTCAAATACAAGAATATCAAAATTAACTTGTATGGTTAAAGGAGAGGTGCCTCCAAAGTGGCTGCTTGATGAAGATGCACCTATTACTATCGGCAGACGTTGAAGGATGTGGGAAAAATTCTCCATCATTTCGTCCCGCTATCACGTGAGAGCTTTCTCAAGCAACAGACTGATAGGATCGTCTGCTCCGTCGTTTTTCTTTTCTTCCGCCATTGAGGGTTTCTTAGGTGTGCGAGAGTGATTTTTCTCAAGAGAGACAAGCTCGAGACCCAACTTTCTATACTCAGGCCTTGTCGGGGACATGTACTGAAAAAAATGTCCAAGAACAACCTACTCTGATACCACTGATCCAGATTATTTTCGGCACGAAATGCGAGTGGAAATGTAATAAAGAAGTGAATAGAGATATCGCAGATATTCAATAATATAACATAAATGTATCAAAGATGCAGCCATAAACACAAATATACAGTAATACATGATTTATATTAATGAAATAAATGTACAGAGACTATAAAAATATAGAGTGAAAGACTCGCTAGAATGGTAACAGCTTATCTCTTTGAAGAGATGTGACGACTACTCGCATTCGCAAGAAGATAATTACAATGAGGTTCTAAATGAATTTTTTACAATGAAAAATAATACCAAAAGTCCTAGACATCCAAAAACTTAACCCTAGGAGATGAAGTGCCAAAAGTTATGTGGGCCCCATTTTGGTAAGTGAGTACATCAACTTCCCGCGGTCGTAACTTTTGCATACGATCTCTGTTTTAGGCGTGTGATATCTCGTTGGAAAGGTATTGTTGAGGAGATTTATTGTGGGGGCTCAATAATGCCTTTAAACATCATTGATAACCTCAATATAAAAAAAAAAACATTCATTTGGACCCTCAAAATGGCCTTGGAAGTTAAAAACTGCAAAAAATAGTAAATTGCCAAAATTGCCAGAAAACTATTTTGAGCCAGTTGAAAAAGGTGGTTGGCCAGCGATATCCACCTGGATCAATCCTCCCTCCTTAGGAAACAATGTTCTCCATTGCGTTGAGTTCCCGGGGGAGAGGGAAAAGTGTTTGCTGAATCTTCATCTTGGTGAGCTGCTTACCTTGCTGGAGACGTCGTGCTGCTCAGTTTATGGAAGTTTGTAACGAACCTGTTGAGGCTGAGGCTGTTAAACAAGTCAGGCTACATGAGAGGACGATGTGCAGAAGGAATATTTTTGCTTTGCTGCAACCTTGTCGACTTGCTTATGTTTGATAGAAGGTGCTTGGGGCGAGGCTGTAGTGGTTGCAGTGTCCTTCTATTCTCCTTTTGAACAGATTATGAAGAAGCTAAATTTTGCAGTATGAGATACTACCTTGTGGCAATTTTTAGGTGGAACAGTAGTTGGAACTACCTATGGTATTCTTTACAGATGACCCCCCAGAGAAACACTGACACTACGGGCTCGAGACTCATAAAAAACATGGTGCTTCCACATATATGGTTGGCCCAAGAGAACATCACAAACATCCAGTGGGGAAACATCACATAATGCCTCATCCTTGAAGGGTTGGATTCCGTATGACAATCGACATTGTTGGATGACACGAAGATCTCGTTCTTGGCGAAGCCACCCAATGTTGTATGGCTGTGGGTGTGGTGTTGTCGACCGTCCCAATTGTTTGACGACCTCTGCTGAGATGAGGTTCTTATGGCTTCTGCTATCAACAATAAAATGCAGTGGGGTCCCCTTCACCCACATCTGTGAATGAAAAAGGTGCTCCCCCTCTTCAGGATCTGTTGGTTCTTCTGGTTGAATTGTTGCGGTCATGACAATAGTAGTGGGGTCTGCGTCAATGATCTGTCCTTTACCATTATTTTCAGAATCATATTCTGAATCAGGGTTTGACTCTTTGTCTTTGATCTCGACCACTAATGATTGTTTTGAGCGACATTCATCGGTGTTGTGCCAGGGGCTTTTGTGGAACTCACACCATTTTCCGGTGTCATTCTTTGTCTTCCCCTGACCCTTCTTTTCCTGTGTCTTGGATTGGTTTTCGGGAGACTTTTTGTTAGGGTCTTCTTTGTCATACTTCGGTTGTTGCAGATTTGGATACTCGAACTTCCGTTTGTTCTGGTGCTTAAATTTCTGCTCGATTCTAACAACATATCGATAAGCAGCTCTGAGTGATGAGATGTCTAGAAAATCCATTTTAGTCTCGATGTATTTGTTTAGAGCCCCACGGTATTTTAGAACCAAATATCCCTCGGAGTCTTTGATACCCATCTTGGTGCGCAAGGTATGGAAGGTATTGGTGAACTCTGAAACTACTTGGCCCCTCTCTTGCCGCAGTGTGGTACATCTCATGTTATGGTCCTCATAGTTTCCAACAAGGTAATACTATTCCTTTACCGCATCCACAAACAAATCCCAAGTGGGATCGACCCTGTATATTCCAGAATCCTCTGTGGAACTTTGCTCCCAGTAAGTTTCCCACCAATGTTTGACATGAGGGAGAGCTTTAAGGAGTGCGAAGGTGATCTTTTCTTTGTCGAAATTTTTTTGAAGAGAGAAATAACCTTCTAGCAGATTTAACCATTTGTCTAGGGCTTCTGCATCTATCTGTCCTTCAAATACAAGAATATCAAAATTAAATTGTACCTTGAAAGGAGAGGTGACACCAAAGTGGTTGCTTAATGAATATATGCCTGTTGCTATCGACAAACGTTGAAGGATGTGGGAAAAATTCTCCATCATTTCGTCCTGCTGTCGCGTGAGAGATTGCTCAAGCAACAGACTGATAGGATCATCTGCTCCATCGTTTTTCTTTTCGTCTGCCATTAAGGGTTTCTTGGGTGTGCGAGAGAGATTTTCCTCAAGAGAGACAAGCTCAAGATCCAACTTTCTATACTCAGGACTCGTCGGGGACATGCACTGAAAAAACGACCAAGAACAACCTGCTCTTATACCACTGATCCAGATTATTTTCGGCATGAAATGCGAGCAGAGATATATTAAAGAAATGAATAGAGATATTGTATATATTCAATAATATAACATAAATGTATCAGAGATGCAACCATAAACATAGATATATAGTAATACACAATTTCTATTAATGAAAGAAATGTATAGAGACTGTAAAAATACAGAGTGAAAGACTCACTAGAATGGTGACAACTTATCTCTGATAAGAGATGTGATGGCTACTCACATTCTCAAGAATATGATTACAATGAGGCTCTAAAGCCCTTTTTTACAATAAAAAAGAATGCCAAAATTCCTAGACATCCAAAAACCTAACCCTAGGAGATGAAGCACCAAAAGTCATGTGGGCCCTGTTTGGGTAAGTGAGTACATCAACTTCTCGGGGTCATAACTTTTGCATACAATCTATGTTTTAGGCATGTGATAGCTCATTGGAAAGGTATTGTCGAGGAGATTCATTTTGGGGTATTAATAATTCCTTTGGCTATCATTGAGAACATCAATCTCAAAAAACCTTCATTTGGGCCCTCAAAATGGTCCCGGAAGTTAAATACTTCTAAAAATAGTAAATTGCCAAAATATCCAGAAACCTGTTTTGAGCTAGTCGAAAAAGGTGGGTGGCCACCGATATCCACCTGGATCACTCTTCCCATTGGGGCCTTTCCTTCTCTATGCACAAATCCCTCTTGTAACTCTAGGCAGTCACACTGGTAATGGGGTCCTCCACACCCCCAACATGTAACACGAGATGGAACTTACGCACTGCTCTGTGATGGTCTCTGAAATAAGTTCCTTCCCCTGGAACCCTTGCCCCTACTAGCTGTTCCCTGAGATAGTCATGGACCTGCCTACGTCGTTGGTGATGAATGGGATGTTGCACTCCCTACCATTGAAATACATGTGGTGACTATCCTTGGTGCGACTCTATTACCATATGGAGGTGGCCTGGAGCTCCCTCCCCTGGAGAATGTCCTAGGGGCCTTCCCCATGAATCCAGGACGATGCGGAATGGTTGACCTCATACCTCCATTTAAGTTCATGTGTTCCTCAACATAACGTGCATTTTCTACTGCTTCCACTACCGAAGACGGTTTCCACATCCATACCATGGCCCTTATCTTAGGGTTTAACCCATAGACAAAGCGTTCTTCCTATTGTTGATCATTATCCATGTACAAAATATATTTTACCAATTCCATGAACATGATCTCATACTCTTCCACGGTCATGTTTCCCTATACTAGAGCATGAAATGCTCCCATTTGCTGTTCCTCATAGTAAGCTGGTAGATATTTCCTTCAGAACCTCTCCTCAAAAAGTTCCCAAGAGACGGTGTCTGGGGTAAGGTGCAACTGCCTCTCTAGGTTGCGCCACCAGTTCAAGGCATTGTCCCTTAACTAAAAGATTTTTATTTTCACCTTTGATGTGTATGCATAGTCCCTTAAGGTGAAACATCGTGTCGTCCCTTCCAACCATTCTTTTGCACGTTCACTGGCATGACCCCCGACGAACTCTGGAAGTTTGATCTTTTGCAGTTCTCTAGTGATTTCCTTGGGTGGAGGTCCTCCCCCTGAATCCCCCGATGCTTCAGGATTACCCATTCCAGATGGTGGGGGCTCCACTTTGATCCCTGCTAGCTGACGCCCCTTTAAAGTCTCATTTATGGCCTCCAAAGAGCACAGAATGAGAGCTAATTCAGGCGATGGTGGTGGCGGCGTTGGAAGTCCCTATGACGATGCCCCTCTGCCTCGATTTCCTCGAGTCCTAACCATCCTATATAATTGAATCTACATCAACCAAAAGTTTTTCAGGGAGCATTTAGGGCAATTCACATTTGCGCAACTTAAACTTGAAAACAGGGTTAGGTGTAAGTTTTTTTTCACTTGTTTGTAAACAGACGTTACTCTCTTTAGGGGAAGTGGCTAGGTCAGGGTTGAAAGCCTCTAAGCTCGATGTCTTCGCCTAAAAAAACTACTGACTCCCTCGCCTGGTAGCTACGCTAGCATCGCACCACACTCGCCAATTCCTCCAACTTACCTTCCTAGTGCGCATGAAGTCCCCTCCCACTTATCTTGGTCTAAGTCTTTAAAATTTTTCTTTAAAACTAGGTAAGGTGATTTTTTTTATAATTAATCAACATTATATATATATAAAAAAAAAAAAAATCTAGATGAAACTTTTAACCTAAGTTTTAGTCGCCTTAATCAACGCATTTAGTTAATCCAGAAATTTTAATATTATCGTTGGTATCCTACTTAAGTACCTAATTAATCACTTAATTAATCCCTAATCTAATTAACCAATCCAATTAATTAATCACCTTGATTATTCACATTAATTAGTTAATTAATTATCACCTTGTATATATTTAAATTTAAATATTATTATTATTAAATAACTAACATTTAGACTAAATTATATTAACATTTTATTTTAACATTTAAACTAATTAACATTTAACATTTAACATTTAACACTTAATTATTAATTAAGGTTTAAACTAAATTAATCAATAACATTTAACACATATAACATTTAACAATACCACACATATAATATTTACTTATTAATTAAGGTTTAAACTAAATTAAACAATAATAATAATTAATAATTTTTTTTAAATAACAATAAAATAAAATAAAAAAATATAAAATAAAAGAATTACAATACAATTAAATAAAATTAAAGAATTAAAATAATTAAAATAAAAAAATATAAAATAAAATAAAAAAAATATAAAATAAATAAAAATATATATAAAAAAAGAATAAAATAAATAATAATAAAAAATCTAAAGTCGGGCAGTGGGTCCTCGCATGAGGCCCACGTGCCCCCTCCTCCCTGACGCTCATCCCTTAACCCTAATCTCCTCCATCCTTATCTCTTCAAACCCTACCCTCTCTCCCCTTTCCAATTCGTTTTTTTTTGTCAAACGCGCAAGGTGAAGGATGAGGCCGACCATGGCCATCCCCTCTGCTTGGCCCATTTTGATGCCTACGAGCTCAAGGACTGGAGGCTACGAGCCCGTCCCTGGTGCCTAAGGCAGTTTATTATGTTTTTTTTTTGATTGGGGTGCAAGTAATGAGGGCTTAATGGTTGTGTGGGCTTGGCCGCGCAGTTCTTTGGTTGCGTGGGCTTGAACACGCAGTGCTAACTCGCTGCCCCTCATGGCTCCCCTTTTTTTTATAATTTTTTTTTGTTTGCTGCTTGGTAGCTTCGGCCTGTGGGATTTGGTGCGTTATCTTGTGTGTTGTATAATTTGTGGGCTTTGGACGTGTTGAGCAGTGTAAATCCTCCCGTGAGCTCCTCCTCCATTTGGCTAAGCTGCTTTGGAGCTTGGTGTTGGGATTTGTGTTGTGTAATTTGTGGGATTCCTCGTGGCTTCTGCTTTGCGGTTGTGTGCGCTCGGTCTGCGCTGATCTTTGTGGTGTGACTGTGAAGTGTGCGTCTCTCATGGTAATTGCTAATTGCTGACTTGTTGTGTGCTGATGTAGTTGGTGCGCCTATGGTGAGGTCCGGGGTTCGAACCCCATGGACTCAATAAAACTTTGGCAAAGGCCTCCCAACTGGCACGCCATACTATAATTTTTAAACCTGTGAAGTAAAGCAATGCATATAGATTGTTAAGCTAAACAAAATTTAATCAATGGATCATACACAGAGTACAGAAAGATTTTATATCGGAAACCCTCAACCGGGAAAACCTTTCTTATATTCATTATATCAAATTTCACCATTCACTATACAATATATATACAATTTTTTTATGTATTCCGTAGATACTAAAACCCTAATCCGTTAATCCGGGATTAATTTACAAAACCGCTAAAAATAGCAAAAACCGCCCAAAAATAATAATTTCGGAGCGCTGCGCGTAACCAGGGAGGGGGGAATACCTACCCCCCCTTGGGACCCCACTAGGAAAGCACATGGCGCACACAACACTAACATAGCACTAGTACGAGGGATCTTCAGACGCAGTTGTCATTTCTGATGCGCCCAGACACACACATGAAAAGAATATAACACATACCAAACATTCTCCCACTTGTTGTTTTCTTTGCATCCAGGGGTCCAGGGGATTATATAGTCAACAATCCAGGGCAGCAATGCCCATTGTTACTCTACACCAGGAGAAATTTTCTATGCTCACAGACTTTGTCAATGAATCTGCAACATTCTTCAAAGTGTCAACCTTTTCCAGCAACACCTTCTTTTCCTCAACCATGTCTCTCACAAAGTGATATTGTACATCAATATGCTTTGTCTTCGAATGGTAAGCTGGGTTCTTTGCCAGGAAGATTGCACTCTGACTGTCACAATCTAATCTCACTTCTTGTTGTACCAACCCAATACCTGAGCACAATCTTTGTAACCATATTGCTTCCTTGCTTGCATGAGTGGATGCCATGTATTCAAATTCTATAATTGAGAGTGCCACTACAGCATGTCTTTTGCTCATACAAATAGGTTAAACACATACCCACTTGTAGATCTTCTGCGATCCAGATCTCCAGCCCAGTCTGCATCAACAAAGCCATGTATGTCCACCACTTTGTCCAATCCTGGTCTTCCTTGGTAGCACAATCCATAACTGGTAATGCCACGAAGATACCTGAAGACCCTCTTTATTGTTGTCCAATGCTCCTTCCCTGGTTTTGACATATACCTGCTCAAAAATCCCACTCCATGTGAAATGTCCTTACTAGTACAAACCATTGCATACATCAAACTGCCAACTGCACTGGAATACAAAACATGGGACATGTCCTCTTCTTCTTCCTCTGTCTTGGGACACTGATCTACAGATAACTTTACACCTATGGGAATAAGAACCTTGATCCGTTTACTTCCATGCATATTAAACCTCTGCAATATCATCTCAACATGTTTTCTCTGATTCAACCAGAGTTTTATGTTTTCACGATCTCTTTTAATCTCCATTCCTAGAATGAAGTTAGCAGCACCGAGATCCTTCATGTTAAATTTGGAGGATAGTTGTGATTTCACCTCCCTGATAACATCCATGTTATTTCCTACCAACAACATGTCATCAACATACAACACTACATAAATTAAGTGATTACCAACTTGCTTGGAATATACACAGTGACCAACCCTGCTTCTTACAAATCCCAATCCAAGGATGTATGTGTCAAACTTTTGGTACCACATCCTAGGTGGTTGCTTCAAACCATATAGTGACTTCTTTAGCTTATAGACCAACTCTTTCTTTCCCTTCACTGCAAAGCCTTCTGGTTGCTTCATATAGATTTCTTCTTCCAGATCCCCATGTAGGAATGATGTCTTCACATCCATCTGTTCCACTTCAAGATCAAAAGAAACAACAATAGATAAAATAAATCTAATAGAAGTTAACTTAGCAACAAGAGAAAAATTCTCACCAAAGTCAATTTTCTCTACCTGGGAATAACCTTTTGCTACTAACCGAGCTTTGTATTTCTCCACTTTACCTTGTGCATTAAACTTCTTCTTAAACAACCATTTGCTACCAACATATTTTCTTCTAGCTGGCAACTCAACTATATTCGATGCCTCATTCTTATCCAAGGCATCCATTTCTTCAACCATGGCCTTCTTCCAAAGTTTACTATCCTCTGAATTCACTGCTTCCCTGACAGTTCTGGGATCATCATCAGTAATAGATAAAGAAAAAATTGAATGGAAATTAGGTGGACTATACCTTTCTGTTTTCCTTTTATCTCTCACTGATCTCCTCAATACTAGGGTATGAGGTTCTTCTTCTTCTTCCTCTTCTTCAGATGATTCGGATTTTGCATCATCCAACTCAAGCTCTATTTTCTCAGGTTCGTCTTGCGTTGGTAGGATTTCCTGTTTGGACACATCTTTTACCTCTTTGAACACAACATCTTGACTATAAACAATCTTCTTGGTTTCTGGGTTCCAAAGTTTATAACCTTTCACACCATCTTTATAACCAAAAAAGATACACTTTTCAGCCTTTTTATCCAGCTTACTCCTATTTTCCTTTGGAACATGTACATAAGCATCACAACCAAACACTCTAAGATGTTGAAGAGAGGGTTTCTTTCCAGACCATACTTCATGTGGAGTTTTATCATCCAATGCTGATGAAGGTGATCGATTGACCAAGTAACATGTTGTACCCACTGCCTCTGCCCAAAATTCTTGTCCTAACCCGGCACTGCTGAGCATGGTCATTGATTTTTCCATCAGTGTCCTGTTCATCCTTTCTGCAACTCCATCCTGTTGAGGAGTTTATGGAGTAGTCTTATGCCTTGCTATACCACACTTCTTACAGAATTCTTCAAATTCATTTCCACATAATTATGCACCATTATCTGTTCTCAATACCTTTATTTTCTTCTCTGTCTAGTTTTCTACAAGTGCCTTAAACTCTTTAAATCTATCAAATACCTTAGATTTCTTTCTAAGAAAATAAATCCATGTGTTCCTTGAAAAATCATCTATGAATGAAACATAATACAAAAATTTATCAACTCTAAGATCCAAACAGGAACAGGTCCAAACACATCACTGTGTATCAACTCTAAGATCCCCTTTGCTCTTGTAGCACCAGATGGGAATCTTACTCGATTCTGTTTACCATATATGCAAGGTTCATAGAAATCAAAATCTAGAGTGAAATTAGACATACCTTTAACCATGCCTTTACCATGTAGTGTTCGAAGGCCCTTTTCTCCAATATGCCCCAGTCTTTGATGCCACATCATGGTCTTCTTTTCAGAGACGATATTGATCTTGTATTCTTTATTTGTCTACTCAAGGACAATAGAACTGTTACACCCATTAGTATACGTGATTCCCAACAACTTGTATAGAGTTCCACACCGAACTCCCCTCATCAACACCATTGCCCCTCGTACCATCTTGCAAGTGTTCTTTCCAAATAAAGTATCCACTCTTGCATCATCCATACTGCTTACATATATTAGGCTCCTGGCTAGTTTTGGAATGTGCAGAACCCTAGGAAGTGTTCTAATCCTTCCATCTTTTAGCAACAACTTAACCCTTCCACATCCCAAGATTTTTGCTGTCGAGTCATCTCCTAGGAATACATCACCACCATCATAAATTTCATATTTAGAGAACCACTCCTTGTGAGGAGTCATATGGTATGACGCACCTGAGTCGATCAACCATACATCACAGTCTTCATGTGTACTTGTAGATGCTAGGCAAACACCACCTCCTTCTTCAGTGGAGGTTTTCGCCTCTGTGGAAGAGGTACTATCAGGTCCCTTTGTTTTTTCAACCTTCTTAGACTTGAAATCTTTCTTATAATGCCCTATTTTACCACACTTCTAGCATTTCGTCAAAGATTTTCCTAGAGACTTAGATCTACCTATAGATTTAGATCTCCATCCTGAAGGCTTACCAGGGTTCCTGTCTTGGGTACACCCTCTTACAAATAAAGCATATGTGTTGTGACCATCCATGCTTTTTCACCTCATCTCTTCAGATAACAAGGATGCAACTACATCCTCATACTTCAATGTAGATTGAGTGGTACTACCTATTGCTACAACTAGATTATCCCAAGAGTCTGGAAAAGAACATAACAAAGTAATACACTTATCTTCTTCTGCAATTGTAATATTAACAGAGCCAAGTTGACTTACCAGAGTATTGAAGGAATTTAGATGTTCTGTCACATAATCTCCATCTTCCATCCTAAGATGATACAACTTCTTTCAAAGAAACAACTTGTTTACTAGGGACTTTGATTGATACAAATTCCCCAACTTATCCCATAGTTCCTAGGCTATAGATTCTCCTGAGACATTCAACAACACTGAATCTGCCAGGCAGAGTCGAATAGTACTCCTTGCTCTTCAGTATAACTTCTCCCAATCATCCTTCGACATACCAGTAGGTGGTGTACTGGTAGTTTGTGTACTGGTAGGTTGTGTACTAGTAGCCTGTGTGCTAGTAGACGATGTACTAGTAAGCTGTGTACCAGGATCCACAACGATCCATTGTTCTTTGTCTACAAGAAGGTCCTC
>ML829317.1:35766-57911 GCA_009831015.1 Picea engelmannii | reverse complement strand
AGGTGTTCGTCCTCTATTGGAATACCTGTGTTGTCGAACAGGCTTGGTCATTTCTTCTATTTTAAAATCTTGAGGATTAGAGATGGAAGCTTGGGTAGTGTCCTCTTATTTTTTCTTCTTTTCATCTATATTTTCAACCTTAAGTTTGATTTTACCAGAAGAATTTATATTACCTTCAACGTCAATTGCATCTGTATGCATTTGATCTAAAATGATAGGTCTCCTTTATCTTATCATTATTGCAAAATGTGGGGCATGGACAGCTGCATATGTTACTTTTGTTGTTTCCAAAGACAGTCTTATATCAACAGAAATTATATTATATAATTTGTTGAATCTTTTATTAAATTCCAAGACAAATTCGCTATTTTTTTGTTTTTTAAGGCTAATAATTCGGTTAAGTAATATTGGTGATCCATCTTTTCTCCACATTGATTCATAAAGGTAGTATGAAAATCATTCCAAGAGCGAATAGAATCAACAGAAAGGTTCCTAAACCATTTCCTAGCGTCAGCTTCTAAACTTTGTACAAACAAATGCAGATATACATCTTCATAATATACAACCAAGTTGTCAATGAAATCCTGGAAAGCTACTATGTCATATTTTGTTGATGTTTTACTTTCACCATTAAATTTAGGTAGAATTTTCAAGTAATTTTGAGGCATATTATGAAGGTCTCTTGGAAGAGCTATAGGTATGTATCTCGCGGTCACCTAAGGTTGAGGAATATTTCCTACACCTCCTCCTCATGCCCCTCCTACCCATCCATAATATGACATAAGATTATATTTTTGGCTTCGATAGAGATAGGTTTTCTTCTAGGGAACCTTGAAAAATAAAAAGGTGAAGCTTTACTTATACTAGATTCACGAAGTCAAATTCAAAAATATCATCGGTTGAATATTTTAAAGGAGTATTAAATTCAGGACTATATTCATAATATTCATCTTCGGAAATTGAAATATCTTTGATAATAGGAATACGTGATCTTGAAGAATCGGCATGTTGTTTCTTCCTTGATTCAAAGATCATTTTCTCAGGGCCTGATTGTATTTGAATTTCTTTTGGACTTGGATTTCCCCTTGTATGTCTTATACCTCCTTCTAGTGTGATTCATGAAGTAGAAAAAAATTATTGTTGTTGGAGTCTCCTTTCCTCATCTCTTCTAGCTTGAATATCTTCTTGAGCTAAAGTTTCCCAAGAACGGTTTAGTTCAACTTGTGTTCTTATTGTCTGCAGAGTTAGACTATATAATTGATTCAAGATACTTCTTTGATTGTCAAGTTTGAAAAGGATATAAGGTTGAACATGTTAGCAAGAGTAATTAAAAACCCAATGGAGACGCCTTGATGAAAGTTGTTGTAGTAGTATTCAATTAAAAACAAAATCTTATTGTTTAATTCTTGTTCATCGTTGAGAAACAAAACTATCGTTTGTCATTTCCCAAGCAATACAAATTATTTTCTTCAATCCTCGACAATGATGCAATATCTGATGGTGTTCCTCGGGTTGTTTATTATAGAGAAACAATGTCAAGGCACCCTATGGATGAAAATATCCTCCTCGCTCTAAGATTTACTGAAAGATTTCAGCAGCCAAAGGGGGTATCCCTCAATATGTAAATTTGTTAAATATTTTTATCTTCAAACAACTGAAGAGAATTAATTTTATGAAACCCAAAATTTGTTTCAAAAGAAGGTTTTGAACAACTTAACAGAAAAAGAAGTTTGAATCTTACAAGATAAACCACAATTATCATGTATTATAAACACAAGGGCATTGTATTCCCATTTTATCAGCTTTTTAAAATAATTTGAAATGGATTGAACAGGAACAAAAAAAAACAAAATGCAATCTCTAAAGGATAATATATATCTGTTAATTGATTTTTTTCATAAAGACAGACGGAATTGATTCCTCAAATTTAAAAAAAAAAACTTTCAGAAATTATTTAACATGACACTCAAAATACTTTCATGTTCACGATAAGATAGTAATAAATATTGTAAAATGAAACCACAAAAGGAGACAAATTGAGAATATCACATAAAATCCCAAACACACAAATTTATAAAATTCAATAAGTGGCATATTTTATAAACTTCAACTGGTTGAAATCATAAACCATTATGAAAAAGTTGTTTTGAGGGTAAATCTCAAAATTATTTCTCAAAGTTTTAGAGTCTTCGTGAAAAACAAAGAAACAATGTTGATGAAACAGGGGATGAATCCTATGTGTAATAAAAACATGTAACTCTAGGAATAAAATTAAGCCCAAGATCGATAAGACTGTTGAAGCAAGTTCTTGTGATCAGTCTAACAACGACTTGTTCTCCATCGTCAATTCTTCTATTTATACTCCTTGCTTAGTTGTTTCTTGTTTAACTGTTTTAACAGTTTCCCAAAATAAAAGTAATGGTGAAAATAGATTCCATTTTTCTTAGGACAACTGTCATAACGATTTTTTGAAAACGTGTTAAACATTCTTCTTTTTTGGTTGATTTGTCCAACGTTGTGTCAGATTTTGTGTTGAAGTAGTTGCAAGAGGTAAGTTTGACATGAAAGTGAAATTCATCGAGGCAATGGGTGTTAATGTGCAAATTGGAGCTAACATGGAGGTTGATGCTAATACTGAAGATATTATTGATGTAGAGGTTGATGTTGATGTCATCATTTGAGTTGAAGCTTGGATTGTCGGTAAAGACCTTTTGTTTCTCAACTTTGCAATGTGTTGCACTCATCTCCATATGGGTTCATGTGGTCATTTTGCTAGTGGAAATGTCCAACTGAGTGAAAAGATCAAAGTTGGCAAGAGGAAGACTTCTTTTAATTTTCATCAAAGTACATAATAACACGAAATCTTTGGATAATTTTTCATAAATAATTTTCCCCTTAATAAGACTCATTACATCTTGGAACTATTCATGATTTGATCTTTCTTTTTCCAATTCTTGCTAATGATGTTCTATCGAAATGGACCGTCCATCTTCAATCCATGGAATTGGGAATCCCAATGAAGATGCCTTTAAGAATCGATTTTTGAAATCATTGACAGAATCTTGAATTGTTTGGATTCTATGTTTAGAAGTCAATATTAACTTATGCTTGACATTAACTTGTCCAACTGACATAATAAAAGTTTTTTTATCTTTGATGCCTAATAATTTTAATACCTCCATTGTTTTACTATTGATAAATTTTATCACTTCAATTACAATTCAGACTTTATCCCCTAATTGTTCCCAGACTTTGTTGATCTGTATTTGGCTGCTTCTCAAGAGATCTTCAATCTCTGCCACCACGTCAAAATGAGTTCTAAATTGTTTCATTGCCTTTTTTATCTGGTCCCAAATACAATGTTTTGCTCCTATTAGATATTTATTTGCAGCAATATTTTGTTCATATTTATTTTGCAAGTTTTCAAACTCAGTGATATGAACATTGTTTTGAGCTATAATTTTATCCTTCTCATCTATGACACTATAATTTTTCTCAATTAAAGTATTTCTGCTATTCAATTTTTCTTTCAGTTCTACTAATTCTGAGTCCTTCATTTCAATCACATGTTTTCCATGTCTGACTTCCTTCTATAGAAATGAAATCTACCTTTCCAACTTTGTTGTCTCTTCTTCTTCAAAGCCTTCAAGTAGAATTTTAGTATCATGAATGCTTATTTTTTGAACGCTTTCTGGTAAGGAGGATTCATTTTCTTTGTCTAACCTCTCTATTGACTTCTCCAACTATCTGTTCTAATCTTGAAATATTTTCAATTGATTTTGAAGTTATTATTTTTAGAATCTGGATTTCTTTATCCTTTTCCTTTACTAAAGCAAGGACAAATGCTTTGTCTTCCTCTCCATAACCTAAGTCAATAAAATTCTTCTCTAACCCACTGACTGGAATTTTTCTTACTTCATTTGTAGATCTTTCTACCTTTAACTTATTTTCTAATATGGTTATTGTAACTTTAATTTTATGACATTTAAGGTGGCTTGGATAAGATCCTTTCTTACCATGTCTCGTGTTTGCGTATTCCATTGTATTTTTTCTTCTAGGGGTAAGGAATTCATATCCATTAGAACTTTATTAATATCATAATCATGAGGTGACATTTCCTTTTCAGATTTGTCCACCTTGGGTCTCAAGAAATCCATCTAAAATATTATTTTTTTATAATCAATCGAGGACAACAACCTGGGGGGTGTAGGCCCTTCATGACTTAATTGATATACAAAAAAATTTGATTGTTTTGTATCTTTCCAATCAAGTTCCATTTCTAAGAAGATATCATAACTTTCTCCTAAAGAGAACCTTTCTCTTAACATTTCTTGCTCTAAGAAGAATTTCCCAACATCCTTAAAAGTTGAGTCACATGAGGATGTAAATTATGTCACTAGGAAAATAGATCTCTAACAAGAGGGTCCTTCTTATTCTTCAATTGGGTCTGATCCTTCTTCTACATATGAGTCGAGCTTTACCTTCTTAGTAGGAGGTGTACTTTCATCAACTCCCATTGGATCACTTGCTTGTTTTTTCTAGATTTCTTCTTTGTCTGGAGTTTCTATAATTGAATCAACTTCTTTGACTATGTCATCTTAAATATTTATCATTGAATTCTGCTAGAATGTGCTTCATGATATTTCTTGGAGAATTATTTATTTGGCATATCCAAGATCTAGTGTTGAAGCAATTGTTGGACTTTGTTCCATAAATCTTTGTTTGTGAATCTTTCTTTGGTAGCATCTAAGTGATGTACATAAGAGTGAACACCAACTGCATGTTCATGTTAGAAATAACATAGAAAGGATAATATTTCCAATAATCATCCACTTCGAAACTAAATTTTGTTATCATGCTTTCTATACTTTCCTAATCTAATTTATCATTTACCAAGAAACGGAAAATTTATGTTGGAAGTTGAAGAAGAGTATTTTTAGCTTTTGAAGCAAAATGAAGGTATTCAGAGCTTAATCTTTGCCTTATTAATTCTAATACAAAAATTTTGTGCGTAATAAAAACAAGTAATCTTTATGGTTGAGACTCAAACCCATAAATTCTTATGACTGTATAATCTTCAAAAATATACCAGTCCCCAAATTTTATGTGTTGTCCTAGTTGTAGGGAATATATGCAGTAAGGAAAAATTCTTGGAGGAGGTTGATCATTAATTAGAATACACACAATATCCATAACATTATCAATGAAGAAATTATAACCTCCCTTATTCCCTTGGTCCTTCAGAGAATCAATCCATTCAGTAACATGGATAGTGTTTCCTTGTTGATCTATTTTATTTAGTTTTAAACAATCAAAACAAGAAGGTGGTTGATGCATCAGTAAATAAATTATGATTGATATCTAAAACTTTTCCAGTCTTCAAAATAAGTCAATTGTTCATGAATGTTCTCTAAAAGGTATTCTACAAAATCAAACCTGGCTCATTTTGAAAGTTTTAATAGGAAACCAAAAATAGAAACATCTACTAATGTGTCATTGTTATACCTGGGGACCAAACAAATCATGGTTATCACTTCTTTGGTTGAATATTTAAATAATAATGAGCTCAGAGGAAGATTTGATTCAAACCCATCAGTTGCAATTACCTAATCTATCATAGAAGCCAATCTTAATGATATTGGTAGTGAGCTAAACTCGAGGGCTAAAGCATATTCATTTATTTTATCACCGCTTTATGTAACATTTCTGCCAGGGATTTCTCTGAAATTGAGAAGACTACTTTACTATTTTTGTCCCTAATTACCCTTGATGTTGAATCACTATTATGAGCACACATAATTACTAATTCTGGAAAATGAAAGATGAGGGGAACCACTGCTCTAGCTTAACCAGAGCTCCATGCAGGAAGATATTCGTTATTGTTGTGAAAATTGGTGAAAGATTTGTTTTTTAGGTCTTGGACAACTTTCGTTGTTATTTCAAATCCAAGAAACCTCAACAATAAGGTTAAGTTTATGAATTTTCATTTATTATCCAATTCACAAAAGTTCTACATGGTATCAAATCTATTTTGAATGTGATTTCTCTCTTAGTAAAGAGCGAGTTGGATATTTTAGTGGTATTGTACTTAGCATTGGTAAATGACTTAGCACGGGTTGATTAGGTGTGAAACCCTAAGGCACTTGCAAGGAGAACTTGAACCCCGAAGAGGTTATCTACTGACCTATCACGAGATTGGAGAAGAATAGGGTGCACTCATCTCATGGAGGGCTCACTTCAGAAAGACAAGCGAACACACTCACCAAGAGGGCGCACTGTATTCACTCAATGTGCACTTCATAAAAACGCAAGCCATCATTCTTACAGGTGATGAATAGAGAGGGCGCACCAGTCACTTGGTGCGCAAAAAACTTACACAGTCACACACAGCAAACAAACATAAATGCAGAGAAGAGAGGAAAAGATTCAGAAAAACTTCATCAAATGTATTAGAGAGAAAACGTCCCCTTTAATAATGCAGGGAGACTTCTTACAAAGGTAGTTGTTTCTTTTATTTTCTGCGACTCTATGCACATTCAAACTGGCGAGAGTAGTTTCCCGCAACAATGAACTGACACAAACTGACTAACAATTTATTTAGACATAGCCTTGTTTACTATACTGGCGAAGGCTTTATTACAATTATATGACTGACTGATGTTGACATAGATCAGAAAACTAACATAGTAATTATTCCCTTTAATGTCTTGCTTGCTACTGACTACTTATCTTCTTTTGTTGGTTGTCTAAGGAAGGTTGTCGTCCTTCCTGATGGTCCAATTCCTCCCTATTTAGATCCGAAAGCATCCCTGCTTTCGCCAGCAACTCAGGAAATCGTCGATGCATTGTCTCCGTTGTCAACCATTTGGCCTACGTTGGAGTTTCTCCCTGTCGACTGACTAGATAGGAAACATGTTGTTGTTGACGGGTGGTCCTTGTTTGTATATCCATAATTTGATCATGTAGCAACATAGGTTGAAAATCAAGAATATTTTCCATTGGATGTTGGACGGTTACTGTGTCTTCGAGAATTGGTGGCTCAAACAATTTTAAATTGTTGACGTTTAGAACATCATGGATGCCCAAATGTGTTGGAAGGTCCAAATGATACGCATTCTCTCCAATGCAATCCAATATTGTGTATGGTCCATATCGCAATGGATGCAATTTGTGATGACGTCCTTTGAAGCATTGTTTATCCATTTTCATCCACACTCTGTCCCCCGGTTGTAATGTTAAAGGAGTGTGATGTTTGTCATGACGTTGCTTGGCACGATCATGCGCATCTTGCAAGGCAGTTGCAACTTGAGTGTGTCATTTCAATAAATTTTGAATGAAGTGATGGGCGACCTATTGTTCTCAATGTTGATGTGTTGATCCTAAGGGAGCCAAATTGATAGTCATCTCTATAGGGGCAAGTGGTTGGAAGCCAAAAAAAACCTCGAATGGTGAGAATCTCGTGGAAGAATGTGTGGCTCTGTTGTAGCTATAATGTAAGATGTGGAGATAAGAATCCCATTGTTTATTATTGACGAAGTAGTTGCACAGAGCAGTGACCAAGGTATGATTTACCACCTCTATTTTTTTGTCTGTTTGTGGGTGGAAAGTCGTGGAAAAACAAAGCTAACATCTTATTAAAGACCAGAGAGTACACAAAAAGGAGCTAAGGAAGCAGGAGTCTCGATCAGAAATRGTGTTGCTAGGTAGTCTGAAGTGTGGCCAAATATGATGGAAGAAAAAATCAGCAATTTGGGGTGAAAAAGTTGTCTTATGGCAAGGGAGAAAGATTTCCATCTTGGAGAAATGTCATACAATCATCCAAATGGCATCGTGCTTGTGCAAAGTTGTCAGAAGGCCACTCAAAAAGTCCATAGAAATATATTCCCATGGATCGGTAAACGTTGATAGAGGCCATGCTTATGATTAGAAGGTTTACTTTGCGAACAGAGAGCACAAGCGTGAATGAATCATTCTACATGTCTAGACATGTCTAGCCAATAGAAGTGGCATTGGAGGTGGAGAAGCATTTTGGAAGTCCCGAAGTGGCCACCGCAAGAGGAAGCATGCACTTCTCTGATGAGAATCAAATGATCCTCTGATTGTGGAACGCAAAGTTGATTGAGGTGATAGAACCACTCCTTCCTGATGGTATAATCGAGAAACAATGTCTGATTGACGGTTGTAGGTTGTTTTAAAGTTGCCCATATGTATTTAAAAGATGGATATGCGTCATAAATGTATTTCCAGTTGTCATATGTCGCACATATGACTGCTAATATATTCATCACTTGTCTCGGTGGTTGGCTTAACAAGTTTTCCATCTTGTTAGTGACTCCCTTCTTGTATTTAATAACCAGATGAAATTGTTGTATGTATGTCGCCCACTTCAGATGTCGTTGTTCCTGCATTTTATTTTGTGAGTTGATGAAGATGAGCAGGTGATGGTCGGTGTGTAGAATTGTTTCTTTACCCAAAATATAATGGCACCATTGTTTCAATGCTTGTACCAAGCTGTAGAATTCTGTCATATGTATTGTAATTGAGATTTGCAGCAGAAAGTGTCTCAGAGTGGTATGTCACCGGGTGACCTCCCTGTTTAAGTATTGTGCCAATCGCAAATTGAGAAGCATTTTTCTCAATTTCAAAAGGTTGGACCAAGTCTGGAAAGTAGAGGACCAGAGCAGAGCAAAAGGCTTGTTTCAACTTGTCAAAGTAATGTTAGGCATCTGCAGACCATAGAAACTTCTCTTTATTTGTTAACTGATTCAACGGACGAGCCAATTGGGAGAAATGGGAGACAAATTTTCTATAAAAATTCATGCCTCCCATAAAATTTTAAGAACATGCACAGAGGTTGGTGATGGCCAGTGAGAAATATCTTGCACCCAAGAGGGATTCAAGCATACCCATGTATGGTCCACAATGAATCCTAAATATTGCACCGAAGTTTGGGCAAAGTAGGATTTTTTTTCTTTCACCTAAAGCTGATGTTGTCTCAATAATTACAAGTCTGTATGAACATGTTGAATATGTTCATCCCATGACTTTCTAAAAACCAAAATATCGTCAAGATAAATAATGACAAACTTACCCAGATGTGGTCGAAATATGTCGTTGATGAGCCGCATAAAATTGGTCAGGCCGAAGGGCATGACCAACCACTCATAAAGACCAAACTTGGTCTTGAATGTTGTTTTCCATATATCAGTTGGTTGCATGCGCACTTGATCATAGCTAGAAGTCGGATCCATCTTCGTGAAGAAGGAGGCCCCGTGTAGATGGTCGAGCAGATCCTCAATCCGGGGTAAGGGATAGCGGTTTTTAATGGTGGTTTTGTTCAGGGCACCGTAATGGGTAACTAGACGTCATTTAGTAGTGTCCTTCTTGGAAATAATGAAGGTTGGAGAGGCATAAGGGGAAGAGGAAGGTTGAATGTGGCCTTATTTGAGGAGTTGGCCAATTTGGTATTCAATTTTCGTGGCTTCTTTGGGAGCCAAGCGATAGGATGATGCATTGGGAAAGGATGCGCTAGGAATGAGATCGATGGAATGGGAAATGTCCCAGGAGGGTGGTATCCATGTGGGTGGTTGAAACACACATGCAAATTCATGGAGTAGAGGGAGCATGGCAGGAGGAGTTGAATTAGTGAGGTTATCAAGGTTAAGAGGGCATACCAAACACAAAGAGACATCTTTGTTGTTGATAACCTGGTGAATGGTTGCAATCTCAGGACACATTGTTTGGGAAGTGGGAGGCGTTGAAGTAAGCACATATGTGCGCCTGTCCTACTTAAGGTGGTATTGATGGGAATTGGCATGATACACTGCTTGTCGGTCTTTTTGGTATGGAAGACCGAGGAGGAGGTCAACACAATATAAAGGTGATACATCACAAACCACAGTGTTGTGAAAGGGGCCAATGGATAAAATTATGGTGCAGCACCAAGCAATAGTGATGTGAGGTCCTCTCTTTTATACCCAGCCAAGTTGATAAGGATCTGGGTGCGGGGTGGTGGGAAGTTGCAGATGTTGGACTAAGTCTTGGGAGACCAGATTCTTTTGGATGCCATTGTCCAAAATGAGAGTTGTGTTTTCATGTTTAATTTGGCAGTTGTGTGTAAAGAGGGGAATGTTAGTGCGACCTGGTTCTAGCGTAGTCATGAGAATGAGGGAAGGGTCAACTTCGATGGGGTTGCTGAGATAAATGGGTTATGGTTGTTCGAGAAATTCAGTGGAGTTGACCTCTGCAATCAAGGTCTTATTTGTGCAGATAATTTTAAGGGCTCGATAGTCAACAGAGTTGTGGGAGTTGATCTTGTGAAAAGTACACCAAACTGTGTTTTTGGGCGCCGACGAAGAAGAGGGGTAAGGTGGAGGATGAGAAGGGATTGGGTTATCATTTGGGGTTCGATTTGGCGGATAGCAGATTCGAGGAGCCACCTTTCTTTCTACGGCCAAATCCCATAAGAATGCCTTGTCGAGAGAGGAGTTTTCCAAAAGATCTACTTCGCAACGAAGAGGTAAAAAGAAACCATAATTAAATTTAATGATTAATACCTCGTTTGGATCCCTGATATGGAGTTGGATGCGCAACTTGCAGACGACGTCAATGTATCCTTGTACTGACTGAGTAGAAAGTTGGCAGAGCTGCAACCACTTGGCGAGAAGATTCTGGAGATATCATGGGGGGTAGAAGCGTTCTCGCAAGGCGTGATAGAAAGCATCCCAAGAGTTAATACCTCCAGTTGTCGAAGAGTGTGGCGTACCGAGCTCAATGACCAATTCTAACTTTTCCAATTGAGTGTCCCACCAAGTTTGTGCTATCCCTTCGAGTTGCAGGCTAGAAATCTATAATTTAGTGTATTCTTCCATCTTGGGGCAAGTCTTGAAGTATGTGGAGAGGCTACGGATCTAGGAATCGACCGTCTCGCCATTCATTTGCCCGACGAACTTTGGTAACTGAAAGTGTGTGTCCAATTGCATGGTCGTTGGAGTTTGGCATTGTTGGAGTCGAAGTAATTCATGGAGAGCCAGCACCAATTCTTCAACTGGAGTTGACGTGGCTTCACTGGACTCCTCACTAGAGACTTCTCTTCGGGGTGGCATGGTCTACAAGCACGGAAGAGAGGGAGTGTATCCTCTTGAAAGAAGAGGTGTGAGCTTCCAAAGGGGGGCATGAGGATGGTGCACGAGGAACCCTGAGAATGGTGCAAAGGTTGCACCAATGCAGAGGCATAGAAGATCCCTGAGAAGGGTGACAAGGACGCTTTGAGCAAGAGCATGTAGTAATTAGTTGAAGAACACAAAAAAAAAATTGTGAATTTCATGGATTTTTTCTCCATCTTCTCCTTCTTCCCTATGTGTGCAAGCTTCCCAAAGGAAATTGCTCTGATACCAATTGATATGTCACAATATTGGAGAAGAAGAGGGCACAGTTTAGGAATACAAGTGAACACACTCACCAAGAGGGCGCACTGTATTCACTCAGTGCGCACTTCATAAAAAGGTAGGCCAGCATTCTTATAGGTGATGAATAGAGAGGGTGCACCAGTCACTTGGTGCACAACAAACTTACACAATCACACACAAAAAGCAAACACAAACACAGAGAAGAGATGAAAAGATTCATAAAAACTTCATCAAATGTATTAGAGAGAAAACGTCCCCTTTAATAATGCAGGGCGACTTCTTACAAAGGTAGTTGCTTCTTTTATTTTATGTAACTCTCTGTGCATTCAGACTAGTGAGAGTAGTTTCCCACATCAATGAATTGACACAAACTGACTAACAATTTATTTAGACATAGCCTTGCGTACTATATTGGAGAAGGATTTATTACAATTATATCACTGACTGACGTTGACATAAATCAGAAAACTAACATAGTAATTATTTTGTTTAACGTCTTGCTTGCTATTGATTATTGATCTTCTTATGTTGGTTGTTTAAGGAAGGTTGGCGTCCTTCCTGATGGTCCATCTACTTTATTTGTTGTTGATATTGCTTCAAGGTGTGCTTCATATTTGCAAGTTGACTCTCAATTTTAGAGAGTGTGGTAGGTTTGATGGTGCTTTCAATTTCACACCTTGGAAGTTTAGGCTACAAATGCATTTGGAAGTTGAGATTTGGGAGCATGTTGAGAAATAGATCATCACACCTACCAATTCAAAAAAGTCAATTGTTCATGTTAAGGAGACCAAGGCAAAGAGAATCATTAGTGATTCAATGAAGGGTCACTCAATTCCTCACATTGCAAACAAGACAATCGATAAGTTGATGTACGATGTTTTGGTTGGTTTATATCAAATTTATTTTGTCTCTAAATATATTCTCTTGCAAAACAAGTTTTCAGCAATCCACGTGAGTAAGATAGATAATGTGGTGAGTTTCTCCGACTTGGAAACGTTTTTTCTGAGGTGTTTGTTCTCATGAGAAACTACCTAATTTAGCAAAATTTTGAGATAACCTTGTGAAAGAAGAGATCAAGTTGGATTCATGTTCAGGGAAGCAAAAGGAAGTAGAAGACCTAACTCTCATTGGGAGGACAAAGAAGGGAAGAAAGACATGATACAATGGTGGGGAAGCTTCAAGCCAAGTAAGAAAGATTTGAGTAAGGTGAAATGTTTTAGGTGTCCCATGTTGGGACATTATGCTAGCTAGTGTCCAAATAAGGGGAAGGATAGGCAACATATACAAGGTGGGGGTTGCAGATATTATCACATGGATGGATGAGTTATCATCTCGGAATGAGATCGTCATCTCCACAGCCTCTTATTTATCTTCTAACCCAATGCAAGTGTTGGATGGTATGTGGACAATGGAGCTTTAAAAAATATAAATTATGATAGGGACTCTTCAATAGGTTTCAACAGCAAGAGAGAGGAATGAATGTGGAGCTAGGTGATGATGCTACATATCCTTTGAAATGATTGGTCTCCATTTCCTTCTAAATTCCATCAAGTGATGTTTTCGAGTGGGATGATGTTTTATTTGTTCCTAGTTTGAAGAAAGTCTTCTTTCAATTTCTTGCATATCATATCTACAATGTAGAGTTGCATTTGAAGAACAATATTGCACTATCAATGATTGTAGTATAGCTAGTATGAGAACTTTAGCTAAAGGTGTGAAAGTTGGTGGCGTTTATAAGTAGCTTGTTGATCTGATGACACTTCTACATTCCAATTGACTATTGTAGGAGCCTTCTATCTTTGAGGAGGCATATGAGAAGTAGGAATGGCAAGAGGTAGTGATTGAGTATAGCTCCATTCTATAGAATGATGTTTGGAAGATTGTACAGACACATATGGGGGAATCAATGATTGATTCTAGGTTGTTGTACAAATTCAAACATGCCACTTGTGGGACATGGACATCTGGGAGTTTGATGTGTGTCACAGAGTTGGAGAACTGCACATATGGGCCTATTTAGTGTAGATAGGTTGATTGTTGTGGACCAAGACCATTTGTTATTGTTGGCCTCCCTCACCTTTCCTTTAAATAAAGGGAAGAGAAAATCCTTCCATCATATACATTCTTGTTCACTAATGTAATCCCATACTTGTCTTAGAGATGTGAGGGTTAACACGAACTTGTCTTCTTGTACTCTTATCCATTTGTATTTTCTCTATGTCTTGAGAACTAGGGTTCTTGAACATTTGATATTGTAGCTCTTGTGAGAATAGAAAATTAGGGTTTTCTAGCATTTGGAAACCTCGGTGCTACTTGGTGTGCTTATTATGGAGGAGAGAGAAGGATATGTTCTTGTACATATGTAGGATGAAAGTGTAGGTACCAAGGAGGACTTGTTGATGTTGACATTAACTTGTTGAAGATCTTTGGTAGAATGATCAACTCTGGTTACAAGTGATTCCTAGCTATGAAGAGTCTGTGGTTAGGATTTTCTTATGGTTGTTGGAGAAATTTTTATTTTTGGAACACTAGTTCAGTGGGAGTTAACTGACTAATTCTATTATAGGACTTTCTATTTAGACCATCATAATTACGCATGCATGCATTCCTAAGGGAAGTTAATTATTTGATTGTTTTTCTCAATTATGGAATGTTTTGCCCTATATATGAATGTATTCCACTCATTCATTGTATCATATTGATCATCACCTATATCAATCATTTGATCATTGATCGTCTCATTGGAGTAGTGTGAATATATTTTCTCATTCTACTATATTGAAGTTCTCGTCATTTTCTTAATAAGTTGTGTTTGTAATTGATTTAGCTAGATCTCCTATGTAGGTTTCGATGAAACATTGACATGGTATTAGAGCTAAGTTTCTTGGAGCAAGCTAGACAAGCCAGAGAATAAGGAAAATCGAAGTTTTGGCAAGAAAAATCAGTGTAAAAAACAAAGGGAGTTCTCCCAAAATATTAACTTTTTGATAAAACATCCCACGTGAGAAGTAAATCGACCCATTCTGCAAGTGGGTTTTCAAGCATTTGGTGAAATTTTTCATCATTTGCTCACAAAAGAAGTGGGAAGATCACCTCTTGAAACTTATATGAATATTTCATTTAAAGTGCCCCTTTTTGCAGTGATTTATCCCAAAATATTAACTTTCTGAGGAAACAGCCCGTGTGAGAAATAAATCGACCCATTCTACAAGTGGGTTTTCAACCATTTGGTGAAATTCCTCACTACTTGCTCAGAAAGGAAGCCGGAATATTGCCTCCTGAAACTTATACGAATTATCCATTTGATATGCCCTTTCTACAATGATTTCTCAATTTTTCACTTGTAGATTAAGGGTAAACTTTAGGGCTTCTCAGAAACAGTGGGAGAGATGGATACGACACCAATTCTACAGTCAAATTTGGTGGTAATTCTCACACCATACAATTATTTTGAATGGAAGTCGAAGGCAGAATTCCAACTCAAAAGGACAAGATTGTACAACTTGACGATGCAGACAGAAACAAAACCTACATCAACAATTGAGAAGACCAGATGGGCGAACCGAAAGGATGAGGCCACAGGACTTCCTCTTGAATTGATTTCATCTTATTTATGGTTTCATGTTGATGCATGCAAGACTCCAAACATGACCTGGACCACCTTGGAAAGTCTCTTTGGAAAGTAGGATCAAATGAGAGGTCATATGCTCGAGGTAGAGTTGAATACCTTGGATCCTGGAAATTTTGATAATATACAAGATTTCTTTACCAAGTTTAAATCTTTGATATTGAGCTTGGCATCTTGTCGTATTGATAAATATCAACAAGTGGACCAACTTATTCTAACAATCTTGGCTAAGCTAGGACAAAAATATGTTGTCTATGTTTCCACTTTCCATTCTAGCAAATATCTCATGGGGCACTTTCCATTCTGGCAGATATCTCATGGGGACAAATTGGAAGATGCCTAACATGGATCAATTCATTGATTATTTCACACATGAGCAGGAAAAACTCATTCAGATGGGCCTAATCAAGGATCTCAAAGCACATGCACTCACCATGCATGATGGAAAATGATCATCCAAACAGAATGGAAAGAAGAAACAAAACGAGAATGAGGGATATTCCAAACACTTCAACTATTCTTCAAGTTCTAAAGACTCTTCAGATTCCAATAAAAATAAGAAGTGAAAGCAATGCACTTACTGCATTAAACCAAATCATGAAGAATCCACATGCATGAAAAACAAATCGATATTATAGCATAAGTACTTCAGCAAAACAACCTTGGAAACTTCATTCCAAAAGGAGTCGAAAAGAAGAAAGAAGAAGATCTTGCATCTAAGAAAGGTAATCATCATGCTCTTGTTGCAATTAATTCCTCATCTGATTCATGGATTATATATTATGGTGCATCACATCATATGGCAACGAAAGAGGAAGTTTTCACTTCTTTGAGTTCATGCTCTAGACCCCCTACTCTCATGGGGGATGATACTATAGTAACAATAGCAGGAGAGGGAAGACTGGAACTCCATAATGGTTGTTTTGAGAATGTTTTACATGTTTCAAAGTTTTCTATGAACCTTCTCTTAGTTTATCATATCACTCGGAAAGGTAAAATGGTTGAATTTACATCAGATTCAGTTTCAGTATTTGACATGCATGACAATTCCATTATTGCAATTGGTGAGGTGGATCACAAATCAAGGTTGCACAAATTCACTAAGTTTGTTGACGATGACTCCTCTTTTCTACTTACACATAAGGAGAGTAATTTGCATGCACCTCCAGTGTAACATGCAGATACTCTTGTACTTCCATAAGTTTCATACATTAGAGATGATTCCACACACTCACATTATGTACATGGAAATAAGAAAGTAGTACAGCCAGATAAGAAACCAGCACCGAAGCTTCAACAGATGCCCAAGAAGTCACAATTCACATTTCAAGCAGCGGGTATCCTTGCAAGGAATTCATTATATTCAAGGAGGACTCAATCTCAGGATGAGGAGCCCTCTCATCTCCTTTCAGCGTCTAAACCAGTGATGCCCCTGCATTGTTATATGGTTCAATCTTCAGATCCGCGTACCTCCAGTAAGGTTGTGAGCAATCCATTATGGCAAGCAATCATGTAGAAGAAGTATGACTCACTCCTGGAGAATCAGACTTGGAATCTGGTTCCACTTCCACCAAAAAAGAATACTTTCAGGTGCAAATGAATCCACAAGATCAAGAGGTACAAGGCTAGACAGATTGCCAAAAGACTTCATCATATCCATAAATATTTCTACATCTTCACAAAAACTTTCAGTGAATAGAAGTTTCAGACTTTGCGGGATCGTCTTGGAGTGAAGAACACAGTTTCCTAACAGTTGCATTTTCTTCTTTTGATGCATTGTCTTTTGAGGGGGGGGTTTGTTCCCACATGTTTTTCCCTCTTTCCTCATTTTTATTCAACGTTCATTAGTTGCATTGTACATGAGTACCTAATATGGCATAGTAGTCGGGACTCATTTTTTTTACTCCATAGTTATGTTCAGGGGGGTGTTGGAGAAATTTTTATTTTCAACACACTAGTTCAGTGGGAGTTAACTGATTAATGCTATTTTAGGACTTTCTATTTAAACAATTACTATTTATGCAAGCATTCATTCCTAAGGAAAGCTAACTGCTATCAAAATTTTGTATACTAGCATATTTGAATTTCATCTTTTGGTATCTTCGTGATTGGATTGATTCTAGCATTAGTTATGTATGTTGATTTAACATAGTATAGTTGAATTTTTTATGTGATTTAACACATCTAGAAGATAAGAGGGCAAACGTATTGTGGTTATAATCTATTATTTCTAGGCTACGTCATGAAATGGTATAAAGGGAAGTCAAATATTGGTGTTGTAAATTCATATTTTAGATACATATTTTTACATAAAGATATATGGAACTTTAGTCTTTTGGTATCTTCGTGATTGGATTGATTCTAACATTAATTATTTATGTTGATTTAACATAGTATAGTTGAATTTGTTATGTGACTTAACACATCTAGAAAATAAGAGGGCAAACTTATTATGGTTATAATCTATTATTCCTAGGCTACGTCATGAAATGGTATGAAGGGAAGTCAAATATTGGTATTGTAAATTCATATTTTAGATACATATTTTTACATAAAAATATATGGAATTTTAATATATTGCATATTTACACATTATATAGA
Source organism: Picea engelmannii (assembly GCA_009831015.1). Taxonomy (NCBI): domain Eukaryota; kingdom Viridiplantae; phylum Streptophyta; class Pinopsida; order Pinales; family Pinaceae; genus Picea; species Picea engelmannii. The sequence continues at coordinate 40,274 of ML829317.1, read as the reverse complement.
TTAAAAATTGCCAATGTTCTTTTATTAATTAAAATAACTAATTTTCTTATGTAATTTTAATATATTGCATATTTACACATTATACAGATTAAAAATTGCCAATGCTCTTTTATTAATTAAAATAACTAATTTTCTTATGTAAAAGTATTATTTCACGTGTAATTAAATATTTAAATATTGAATGCAATTTAAAGAGTATACATGGAAACTGATTTAAAAATCTCTCATTTACATTTAGAGGGAGACTTGAACCTCAAAAGTTTAATCTAACCTCAAGTGACAACATAGTTATGATTGTTGGGTACTCTAACTGATTTGTGTAAATCACTTTTACATTAGATTTTACATATATTCTTTGTAAAATAATGGAGAAGCACTAACATTGAAACCAAGTTTATTCAAATTAAAATCAAATAGGAATTGGTGATGTGAATTTTCTCAAAACCAAGTACATTTTAAACCAATTAATTTATTTTTAACTGATTATTTAGGTTTTTTTCACAATAAAATAAATACACAACAGAAAATAAATGTCCAAGAATTGAAAGTAAAGTAGACAAAATTCACATCACAAGTACACACTTATTTTTGGACAATAGTCCCCGAAAAAACCCAAGATCAAAAAAACGGTGCAACAGATTTGTATATTATATTAATATGCAGGAAAATATAAAGATCTCTTACAATGGAAAATTGGTCTCAGCCAATAGCTAATCAATCTCAGCAAACCCTCCTCAACAAAATCGTAAAACCTCCCTAAAACCCTTCAATCAGCCTCCTAGAATGAAACAGAAGCATAAATGGTGAGCCTCTGTGTATTCGTACGGCCCTTTTGCATCACTTCTATGTCACTCTAACTCGGCCTTGTCAGATCTAGTGCAATACGCACCAGCTCAGGATCTTCAGTCTTTTCTCCCACTGTTGCAAGTTCATCTCTAATTTGTGTTATCCTAGTAAGATAAGGTATTACACCCTCACCTTTGGCCATCTTGGTTCCACGTAGTTGCTTGCGCAGAGCCATCACTATATTTTCATTTTTGTTTTGGTAGAGGTCACTTATGGCTTTCCACATGTCTTTTGCCTCAGCTTTTCCTGAGAGATGTGGGACCACATGGTCCTTTATCCCATCAAGAATTAGGTTGTTGGTCTTAGCCTCACCTTTTTTCCAAATGACCAATTAAGTTGCATCTGTGGGAGTTGTTGCTTTATCACTAACATGCTCTGACACACCATTGACTTCCAATATCATTGTAATCCTTTCTTTCCAGGTGGGGTAATTCTAAGCCCCTTGTAACCTATCTTCCACCCTCAAACTCATGGCCATTTTCTGAAAGTGTTATGTACAAACCCCCACGGTTCAAACCCTACCTCTGTTTTTCTTTTTATGCTAAAACCCTAGCGCAAAAACCCTAGGCACAAAGGAAGATAGCAATTGCCTTAGATCTGTGCCTAAAACTTCAGATTTATGTTGGATCTTGAAAATCCACTTGTGATATTGCCTCTTTAACATTCGTGCTCTTATACCATGTGAATTTTTTCAAAACCCAGTACACTTTAAACCAATTAATTTACTTTTAACTGATTATTCAGGGTTTTCTTCACAATAAAATAAATACACATCAGAAAATAAATGTCCAAGAACTGAAAGTAAAGTAGACAACAATCACATCACAAGTACACACTTATCTTTGGACAATAGTCCCCAGAAAAAACCAAGATGGGAAAATCGGTGCAGCAAATTTGTATATTTTATTAATATGCAGAAAAATATAGAGATCTCTTACAATGGCAAATTGGCCTCAACCAATAGCTAATCAATCTCACCAAACCCTCCTCAACAGAATCATACGACCTCCCTAAAACCCTTCAATCAACCTCCCAGAACAAAACAGAAGCAAAAATGGTGAGCCTCTACATATTCATACAGCCCTCCTGTGTCACTTTTGCGTCACTCTAACTCGGCCCTGTCAGATCTGAAGAATGTCTCTGTGATTTGGTGAAGAAATGAGTAGATTCACTTGTCAATGTCCCCTTTGTCCCCCTGCAAAAACTCTCTCAGCAAACCTGCAATTCAATCTCTCAGAAATCGAATCATCTTGCTCAAGTGCCCCCCCAGAATATACTTAGTTGAGTGAAACCCTAATCTCTAAAGTGATGGAGGGTTGAAATCTTCTCTCTCCATTAGGATGAGATCAATGGTCAAGATTAAAAGAGCACAACTTAAATTATTTTTCACTTTAACCTTAGAAAAGGCACCCAATAAAGTCAACTAATTATAACACATCAACAGTTCTTTTCCTAAGTTAGACTTGGGAAATCATTTAATTAATCAACTCAGCCTAAGTTTCATTGTCCTCCATCATCCTAAGGCGTTGTAATGATGATGGAAGACCTTCCTTGCTATAATCTCAACAGGTGGGCCATTCAACTTGATGTCCATTTACACTCTGACATAATTCCAAGTCAATTCAAAGGAAATGAAATAAAATACATAAAGCATTCAAATTTTAATTATAAATAATAAATTCATGCATAACAATCTAAAGACACAATAAAACACCAATCCTGAAAGTTGTTGATTACATTTCATGTAAAAGTGTAAATAAACTCAATAAGTTTTTGTCAATGTTGTTAGGCATTTGGCTAGTTCTCCGTCGATGAATATTGGTTTGATATGAATCCCCTTAGTGAGGCATGTTGGTTTACACATACAAGTTTATTAGGGATGTCATCCACAAATGTGGAGAAGCATCCCTTAGGCCCACAGGATATTCCTTGGATGAAAAAAAGCAAAATCACATCAAGAGACATAAATTAGAAGGTCCAAAACAACTACTTGACAATGACACAAAGATTGAAGCTCTAAATGGCCTCCATAACCCAAAACTCATCAAACTACAATCTATACAGTAAAAACTTTATCTATGACACGTGACTCATCAAAATCACTATCATATCTTCACCATCATATATTGATTCCTTGAAAATGTCATCTAGATTAGCTTCTACTCATGTTGAACTGCCATTTAGAAGGGTTACCCATAAAAGGTCTTTCACCTTACTCATCCACCTCCAATGGGATAAATAACTCCAAGTCCATCCCACAAAAGTCGTCTTTTGGAAATGTTGATGGTTACATTGCCACAATTTAATCCAAGAAGGATGCATAATGTCAGACAGTTGGCTTAGGTTGATGGATAGTTAGTATGGATTGTTGGTTGTCATTGATGTCAACTATTGGAGAGTGATATTGTAGATTGATGTAGACCCTTACTGATTGATGTCAACCCTTCGAGAAAGTTCGTTAGCAAATTTCGATAGCACAAAGGTTTGAGTAATAGACCCAAGGTTGTTTAATGTACGAGTTTTAATATATTTGAAGATAAGACTATTCTATATGGATAGTACATGTCATGTCATTTTTGGTGGTATGTGGAACGTCGCATAACTCCTCACGGTTTGAAAGTTATGGCCTTACAAAAAATAAATTATTATTTAAATGATAAAGTAAGTGACAATCAAAAATGATTATTTAAATAATAAAGTGAAGTGACAATCAAAGAAGATTATTTAAATGACAAAGTCAAGGAGGAATATTTAAATGATAAAATAACAGAGAACTTTCTAATTATAGAAAGTGGTTAACCCTAAAAATGAGGAAAATAGGTTAAGTGACCTAGAAATAGGTTACGTGACCTAGAAGATGTTTCTAATGAAGATATTTGAAGAGTATAAATAAGAGGCAAGACTCTCTCATTTTATATCACACTTGAGTATATTGAATATCTATATGTGACCGAGGTAACCAAAGGTTATTTAAGCCGAATTTTAAAGGGAATGTGAAGAAAATAAGGTCGGAATTCAAGGGAAGATAAATTCTTTTGATGGTGCTTTCTAAGGTATGTTATTTACAGGTTATCTCATCATTTTCGCAATAATTTTTTCTGGAATGATTCAGACCGTGAAATTGATATGTCATTGAGGAAACATATCCAAGTATCTATGGTAAAAATTTCAGCTTGTGGGTCATTGTATTTTTGGAGTTACACTCCGTGGAAAATAGGGTTTGTTGCTAGTCCTGAAACTAGTCTAAAACATGTGTTTCGGATAAAAATGTCAGAACTTTTTCATAATATATCAAAATTCAGTAAAACCAAATGTATTGGTTAGAGTACAGTCTGTAGTATTTTGTGTAACATTTTCAGATCCATTCAACAAATATTTCGTGTGGGGCACGCTCTACAAGGTCGCTCTCTAGAATAAGTCAAAATTCAGCAAGATATGTCATTTTTACTATAACTTTTTTTCTGAGAGGTTCCAAGTAGTGACACCTGGAGGAATTGTATAAAACAAACCAAAAAACATTGTGTACTATTTTCAGATATTTACTCATTACAGGTACATAGTTATGATTATTTCAAGTTAGGGTTTTTGACTAATCTCAAACTAGTCATGTGAAACTAAAGAAAAGTTTGATGAAAATGTTAGTCTCTTATTGTGAAAGTTAA
>ML829317.1:15592-34332 GCA_009831015.1 Picea engelmannii | reverse complement strand
GGCCTAAATCAAGCATACTACATCAATGAGTTTATTATGGATGTCAGCAATAAATGTGGGGAAGCATCCTTGAGTTTTCTTCCAAGATTTTTCATAGGAAAAAAAAATCTCAAAAATTCAAGTTAATACTTCTAACTTCAATCCAAATGAAATTTTGCAAATAAAATGCATAAGCAAATAGGTGGACAACACTCACAATTGGAATCCCCTCGATGGTTAGCTCGGAGTACCAACAATAGGGAAGTTTACTCGGCGAATCAACTCCAAGATTTCATCCTTAAATTAAGAAAAATAGTTGAAAAGCCTATTGGCTTAAAAATGATAATGTGATAAATATTAACTGACATCGAGTCATCTTCACAAGCAGATGCAACTCTATTTGGAAGATGTATTGTGGCAAGGAAGCTCTTTGTTCTCGAGATGGTTGTAGAGGAATTTTACATAGAAGATTATCACATACAACGAACGTGAAACACAACCACCATGCACCTACACCCTTGTAATTATGTATCCGAGACTAATTGCTATTTGTATGTTGCCATCCCTAAATGGGTGTCTTGTCTAATTGACAATGTCCATAATGGATCCTAGTCGGTTTGTGGATCTTGATGCCTTGTTGGTTTCTTATGCATACACTTGCAATTTATGTATGACAGTGGCATGATCAAAGAAATGCAATTTGTAACAAAATTCTTCTCTGTTCTATGGACAACTGACAAAGTTCAGAAGCCTACACAATTTAAAAACCTTCCTAGTTGTATGGATAACTTGAGGTACTGCAAAAACCTACAAGTTAAAAAATCTTCTTAGTTCTATGGATGAAGAAGTAGCATCATACTTCCTCATGCAAGTAAATTATCGAATGTCCTTGGTTCAAACTTCAAACTATAATGAACCAAGAAGGAAAAGGGTTGCTCAGCCTTTCTGTTAACCAGTTATAGATATAGATGGAATGATCAAACAAATTTGAATGGTAAGGATCTTTGCTCCTATACATTGATAAAGTCCATAAGAGGTCCTTACCATGCAGTCACTTCATTGAACACTTACAAACTAAACAAATACACCATGTTGTAGGAAACTTTTGGAAAAAGCTATTTGTCAATTGCCCTAAACAAAAGCAAGCTTACAGTAACAATTCTAACTTGCACTGGAAAAACAGATTTTGCATGTAATGATATGCTTCCAATTCACCAGTTAATACTTAAGCATTTCAGAATCACAAACATCCTTGTCTCCAAATGAATGAACTGAGACATCAGAGACAACTTCTGTTCAGTTTAAAAGCAAGGTAAAACTCCTTGGGAAAATATACAAAAAGAAATTTTCTTTAGCATTTGAAGCACTGTGCAAGAATTGGTTCACGGCCTTAAAGATTGAAATAATTATAATGCATCATTTCAAAAGGAAAAACAACAAACAGCATTGGAAATTTAATATGCTGGGAACCTAAGATCAAAGCTAGAGGTGAATCTTACAATTATGATTATTGCCTTGTCCTGCCAAGAAAATAAGAAGTTTTAATAGTCATCAATTACAAACATTTCGAAGCATAGGATGAAAGAAATGCAGCATGGCAGCTATGTAGGGCAGATCAGCAAACTCGCTGAAAAGATCATTGACATAAAGCATATATATATATATATATATATAAATCCTCAGATAATCTTAGTTTGACCAATGACTTCACAGATTCATTGGCGAAAGTTGCCACCAAATAAGTTTTGTCAAACCCCTAAATCCTGCAGTCTCCTTGGAATTATCAGATAAAAAATTGCTGTGCCATAATAAAAAAGTGTCAATTATTTACTCCTACTTTTCTTTATTTTACATGGTTCTGATTTCAATGGATTTCATTGTGTTGATAGTAGTACAAATGTAAACCTGCAACCTGGATCTTTTTTAATTGTTAATCATTTTGTATTTTGGTCACAGACCAGATTTTCTCATGGGGAAGTTTAAAAACCTACATAATTTATGTAACTTTACCATTTTTTTCTTGATCTGCTACTTCTGTTTTTCTAAAAATGGTATAACTTATAAGGAATAATGCCTTATGTGATCATCTCCCAATTGGGTATTTCTAATTCTTAAAGTCTGTATTAGAGTCGCAGAGACCAGATTTGGCCACTTGGAAGTTCATAAAATAATTATATTCTTTTCATATATGATATGCGCTCTTTCTTACCTGATAATTATTCTACTGTATACAAAAATAGTAGTACAGAATAACCAATGTCAGAAGATCATCACCAGCACTTGTTGAAAAATTTTAAAGCGGCACCTTATGAACAGAAGTGTATTAAAGTGCTGCTTCAATTTTCAATAAGATCAGTACCCACAGAGAAGCGATTATGTCATGTATGTTGTGACAGACCATGGACAACAGCTGGAGGAAATGCAACTCAATTATTCACCCCGCTCGGTCTCCTGGCTTCCTGGTCCCCCATCATTCTTCAATAACCCAACCAATACCTGTTAGAAATAAAACCTTCCAAACTGCAAACTTTTGATGTAAACAAGACATTCTGCAACCTAATTAAATAATTTGAGCCAAAATAGCAATAAGGCAACAGAATACCTGTTCATGTGAGCTCTGAGATTGCTCCTGGCTTCCCAGAGATGTGGTGCTTTTTGAAAGGTCCCTCAGCACTCCCTGCAAACATGACAAAATAAATACAACCATGCAAACTATCCACAAAATTCTATATATTGACATTCTAGAATAAAGTTATTAATAATAGTCAAAGGAAAATGGATGCAATTTAGCTTGAAGGCTTTAGCTATTCAAGTTAATTATGCCTACTTTACAGCACTGAAAATGTGAGTACTGCAATTCAACATACTTAACTGTAGCTTATGTGTTCCATAATTAATACACAAACTTAAAAGTCGAGAGTTTACATTTGAGATATCAATTAGCAACTATGCTTCACCAAAATGAACTGACTACACTCACTATTTCAACTATAAAAAAGGCCAAATGCATGATTTCTTAAAATGTGTACAAGAAGTTTTCTATTCTGTTTATAATAAGCCAATTTATTCATCTTGCTTCTAGAAACCTCAAGTTCTACTTTTTGAGCGAACTAATTGCACATCACATATAGTGTTCTGTTGAAATATCTCATGCAATTCATTGAACTAAAGATGCAAATAATATAAAATTCCATACATAATTAAACACATCCTACACATTTGCAAAAGATAACTAAATTACTACATTTTGGTTGGTGTATAAATGGTGACCAAATATAAAATATACATTTGCTACGTCGAAAAAAGAAAAAAACATATACACATGCAAGATAAAATCATTAGCATTGGTCCTCTGCCTTCTTTTGCTAAACACTGTCTTCTTTTTGTTACTCATTGTGCCCCTTCTTTTGCTAAGTTCTCTAGTATTTTCAGTCCTCACTGAGTACCAATGTTTGTTGCTTAGTGTCCTCACTGTTGACCTTTTCCTCTGTTTTCTTCTTTTCTTGGTATGTAAATAATAAATATTTATTGTCTATTACTTTTTAAGTTGTGAGTTTTGGATTCATGTGTTATGCATTTGCATAGGGATATGGTTAAAATAACCCCTTACTTAAATGGCTTTTGGATAAAACTCGTAGATTCTTCTATGGATGAGTCAGGTTCTTCCATCGGATGAGATTCGTTGCTGGATTTTCAGGGCACACCAATATCCAATTCTGCACTTTTCCCCAGTTCCACACATCCAACCCCACCCCTGCACCTGATTTGAGCACAGACAGCAATCTCCAGCAAGTATTTTCAGTTCACAGAAAATAGGCCTCACTTAAAATAACAAGGTCATAGGCATTCTATTTCTGGACTCCATCTATTAAATTATGCATGTCACGATCATGTTCATTTTCTGAAAATTTAGTGTTCCAAGCATAAATCAATGTACTGGAAACAATAGTTGTCAGGCTGTGTACTTCGACAAAGCACTGCTACTTTTGAGGGCAGAAGGCCTAAATTACAACCCTTCTGTATGTGATTTCTGCATTAGCTTTGAATTTTAATTTCTGTTCCCATTTCAAGGAACAAATAATTCTATGAAAGTCAGCTCTAGTTTTGGAATATCTGGGTAGAGCCCACTTCAAGGATCCTAGTTGTTATAGTAAGCGGAGGGTTTTCCATTCACTTCAAATGAAGCAATTTCATTAGGTTATGCCTCCACATCTATTGCTCTTAGAATTATGCCATATTACTGGATACATGGAGCTAGGGTGCTCAAAACACCATTCTGTATTTCACAAACGGATACGCATCCGAAACACATCCCCAATCTGGGAACACCACTTCCATATGTCAGATATGCACCGGAAAGATATCATATGTTTCCAGCGACATATCTGACAGGCAAATAAAAAACATTAAAAAAAACTGCTTAATCGAATTGAGACGGATTTGTTGATCAAAGATGGTCAAAGTTGGTGAAGTTACTACAAAGCTGTGTACTTCAACAAAGCACTGCTACTTTTGAGGGCAGAAGGCCTAAATTACAACCCTTCTGTAAGTGATTTCCGCATTAGCTTTGAATTCCACTTTCTGTTCCCATTTCAAGGAACAAATAATTCTATGAAAGTCAGCTCTAGTTTTGGAATATCTGGGTTGTAGAGCCCACTTCAAGGATCCTAGTTGTTATAGTAAGCAGAGGGTTTTCCATTCACTTCAAAGGAAGCAATTTCATTAGGTTATGCCTCCACATCTATTGCTCTTAGAATTATGCCATATTACTGGATACATGGAGTTAGGGTGCTCAAAACACCATTCTGCATTTCACAAACGGATACGCATCCGAAACACATCCTCAATCTGGGAACACCACTTCCATATGTCATATATGCACCGGACAAAGAGCATACATAGACAGGAAAACCTTTTCCGATCTGTTTCTGATTTGTCGAGATAGCACAAGGCGCGGGGCAAAGAGCATATGCAGATCGAAAAGAGTAGCAACCCAGAAATTAAAAAACATAAAACCAAAATATTAACTCTGCAAAAATTTAAAAGGGCGTATTCGGGCTTTGAACCTCCGGATCTTACTGAAATGGTTGTAACTTGGGCAAACGAAAACTTTTTCGAGTGAAACAAAAAGCTTTCCTGACTGAAACGAGCGCTCTGGACGCAATGTAACAGTCCTCTCGGCCCAAAAATGTACAAAAAGGAAGAAACCAGAGATGAGGCAACACTGCTTCACGATCTCGATCTACAACAGAAGCAGGTCTTCAAATGCACTCTGATACCATGTTCGACAACATAGGTATTCCAAAAGACAACGAACACCTTCAGTAACCACTCACACAACCAGATCAAAGATCGACACACTGATGTTTTGACGTGGTAAAACCCCTACGGGGAAACATCCATGGCCCCAACCAACGTGGCCACTTGGAGCAATTTATTAATGCAAAAGAAAAATATTACAGAGAGATTTACAAGAGAGTTTCTCACAATCGATCATCGACAAATGACCTTCCATGCTCTTTAAATAGAGATCATGGACCATTCGGGTGTTAAGCCATGGGTAAATGTAGTCATTTAGATCGACGAGAATATGAATCGTTGGATCACTCTACGTCAAGAACATATCGTGACTGTCAAATTACCTAACTAAAAATGCATGCTAATGCATACTAAAGAAACACACTTACCTAACGACACATTAGACCAAATTGATCTTAACTAACTCCTAAGTGTCTAAATATACTAACATTCAGAAACTAGATTCAAGCCCTGCGAGAGACGTCATCAATTACGGAAAAATAGTACATGCTTCCTATTATTGATACTACTGACATCGGTCCACAAACATCTGAATGTACGAGGTCTAGAACCCCCTTAGACCTATGCTCACTACTTGGGAAAGTAGCCTTAGCATGCTTGCAAAGCGTGCACCCTCTACATACACCATGGTAATCAATATTGAACTCTGGAAGGTGAGTATCTCCCTCATAATAGGCAATGCCCTATGATGTGGGTAACCCATCCTCTTGTGCCACAACTCACACAAGTTGTCACTATTATGCACCAAGGCTCGAACAAGTTCACCATGCAACCTGTACAAATTACCTTCTCTAACCCCTATTACATGTGCTAGATTCCTCTGGTATAATGACGACTTGCTCGCTCTTGAACTCCACTACAAATCCCTTATCCTCCATGACCAAAACTGAAAGCAAGTTCTTCTTGGGACGTAGTACAAACAAGACATCATCAAAACCTAAAGAATTACACGACTCAAGCTGGAAGGGAATAGTACTAGCTCCTGCTATTGGGTACTTGGCATCATCACCAAGCTCAACTTGTACTCCTGAGTCCTACTTTTTCAAACTATAAAATAATTGTCGAGTTGATGTCATATGTCAAGATGCCTCACTGTCCACATACCACGCATTCCTTGAAATAATGCTAGTAGAAAGGCAAGATACCAACGAAAAATCCTTCTTGAACTTGGCAGCTAACTCGTTATTTGAGTTTCTATAGAGGTTGCTACCTGCTTCAATTGATGCTTCCCTTTACCCTTCTTCTTCTCTAGACACTGTAATGCATAATGGTCGTGCTTATGACAAATAACGCACTTGATTTTAGTCAAGACCTTATTTACTGCTTGCGAGGTTGACTCCTCACTCTTTCCCTTACCCTTATCAAGTCCTTTACTTTTGCCCTTATTTGACTAACCAAATAGAGCTATGTTCTCCTCACCACCCTTCTTGTTGGCCTTTGACTCCATCTGAGTCTCCTCTTGGATACAATCATCCCACAAACTCTCAAGGTTAGGAAATTTCTCCCAAGCACAAATACCTTTAACAAATGGTTCCCATGAAGTTTGGAATCCATTCAATGCCATGTTCACTAGCTCTTCATCTACAACCTTCTCCCCAACAGTTGCAAGATGATCACAAACCCGAGTGACCTTCATAAGGTCACTGGTGACTAAGTCCGATCTGGTTATCTCTATGATCCGAATTTGTTCCGCAAGATCATCTTCCTATTTATGTTCTCACTCTAGTAGAGACTTACCAGGGCATCAAACATCTCCTCTTCTCAGATATATGAGGGATCAAATGATCCTTTATGACATCCAAGAGCATCCGCTTGGCCTTCAATTCCCTCTTCTTGTGAGTTGCCAATTGTTGTGGATCTAAAGGTGAAGGCACAATGTCCTTGACATATCCCATAGATCATTCTCTTCCAGTAAGAGTGTAACCCTCACCTTCCATCATATGAAATTCGATGCACCATCCAATATGTCCTCAAACCTAAGGCTAGTTGATGCCATCTTTAAGATCTACTGCACAAACTCCCAAATCTGAAAATTAATTTTGAAACCCTCTAACTATTGGTCCTTTCTGGCAGTTGATTTACCGCTGCAAATACTTGAGGACCTCAATCAGAGAAGTTAGCTCTTATACCATGTAAGAATTCCAAACCTAGATTATGATCTCAATTAAACAAGTAAATTGTTGAATTTAATTAACACAGAAATTAAATTTCAGACCATAGCATCAATCACAGAATAGCTAGAAATCAAATAGCAGAAGCATGAAACAATTTCACATATACATGGGTAATTTCTCCTTCAAATTAGCTTTTCATTCTTCCAAAAAACTTAAAAGAAAACCTTCAGTCTACTTAAAACCAGCAACTGCACAGTTAATAAATCATGCTGAAATTGAGTTGTACAGAATGCCTAAGAGAGGTATGGCCTGCTGGAAAAAAAAAAAAAATCATAAAGATGTTGTACGGCTTGACCGTACAACTGTACGGATCTGCTCTTGTACAGCTGCCTCTTTCCTGAATCGCCTTGCTCTCTCTCTCTACCCCCTGGTCGCTCAACCCGCTCAACTGTGAACTGTACTAAACCCTCTATCTTGACCTGTCTTTATACTTTTAGCTGAAACCCTAATCTACCAAAACCCTAATCTATTTTTGAAATGACTCTTAGTCATAAATGCATGAAAACACTTCATTAGACTCAACAGCTAAATATAAGACTTTTTACTTTTTTTACTAAAATAAAATACAAAATAGAATTACTTTTCGAAAATAACTCGAACTACTTCCACTTGGCCTTCAATTCCCTCTTCTTGTGAGTTGCCAATTGTTGCTGATCTATAGGTGAAGGCACAATGTCCTTGACATATCCCATAGATCATTCTCTTCCAGTAAGAGTGTAACCCTCACCTTCCATCATATGAAATTCGACGCACCATCCAAACTGTCCTCAAACCTAAGGCTAGTTGGTGCCATCTTTAAGATCTACTGCACAAACTCCCAAATCTGAAAATTAATTTTGAAACCCTCTAACTATTTGTCCTTTCTGGCAGTTGATTTACCGCTGCAAATCCTTGAGGACCTCAATCAGAGAAGTTAGCTCTTATACCATGTAAGAATTCCAACCTAGATTATGATCTCAATTAAACAAGTAAATTGTTGAATTTAATTAATACAGAAATTAAATTTCAGCCCATGGCATCAATCAGACAATAGCTAGAAATCAAATAGCAGAAGCATGAAACAATTTCACATATACATGAGTAATTTCTCCTTCAAATCAGCTTTTCATTCTTCCAAAAAACTTAAAAGGAAACCTTCAGTCTACTTAAAACCAGCAACTGCTAATAAATCATGCTGAAATTGAGTTGTATGGAATGCCTAAGAGAGGTACGGCCTGCTAGAAAAAAAAAACATAAAAATGTTGTACAGTTTCACTGTATGACTGTACGGATCTGCTCTTGTACAGCTGTCTCTTTCCTGAATCACCTTGCTCTCTCTCTCTCTACCTCCTGGTCGCTCAACCCGCTCAACTGTCAACTGTGCTAAACCCTCTATTTTGACCTGTCTTTATACTTTAGCTGAAACCCTAATCTATTTTTGAAATGACTCCTACTAGTCATAAATGCATGAACACTTTATTAGAGTCAACAGCTAAATATAAGACTTTTTAGTTTTTTTTACTAAAATAAATTACAAAATAGAATTACTTTTCGATAATAACTCGAACTACTTCCAGCACACTGAACCTGTGCGTAAGTTCCTGTCCAAGCTATATTTCAGCTAGCAGAGGGTACATGGGAGATTAATAAAGAGGAAGTTGGATCATCCCTGCCAGTTTCTTTGAGATCCCTGTATACTGTTTAATACATTGGTATTGCTTCTTCTTAGTTCTGTTTTACTATCTGCTGTAACCTTTACAGGTTTTTTTGGTACTGTTGATGAATAGGTTCAAGCCCAGTTTCTTTTTTGGGTTTTGTGATAAAGGAAGACTGTATGTAACGGTTGTTTTGACGCCCATGGACTTTTTGTCTGTCGATAGTAGATTTCTGAAGTATCCCTCTAGTTTTTGCTGGAGATGAATGCCACAAGGCTATCCAGCCCTTGCTGAATGTAACTTTATTCCATACTGAAATAGAAGATTACAATTTTTCCAAGGAAAAAAAATCCATAAGCCTTAGGTAAGAATAAGAATGATCTCGCCTCTTTTGTTCTCTCTCCTTCACCTCTCTCTCCTACCAACACTGCACAGCGTCCTTCACTAACCATGGCAAGTTACGTAGTGCTTAGGTATGCCTGTAGGGAAGTTGGGCACAAGGATTATGACTATCATGACTTACTTCACTGTTGGATAGGTGCATTTGCTGATTTAACTGCAATTAATTAAATAACAAGAGGGAGTCTGTCTATGTAAAGGGTCATATCCAAGAAGTTGATGGTCCCTGTTTTTGGTTACCAGTGTTGGTCCCTAAGACATGTCCAATTTTCAAAATTTTACACCTTCGTTGATTTGCTTCTCGTGCATCTTGATAAAATGTTTTTACTAAAGCAAAAACACTTACCCCACTTCCCCCAAAGCCCAGCAATCTGCACCAACTCAAAACTCAATGATACTCTAGAACTATGACATAAGATAAAAGATAAAGATCAGATAATTTTATTAATGTCCAACAAATGACCACAAATAGGTCAATGGGACTGCTAAGTACAACAGTATGTAATACAAAGTGGGAATGAGAAGGCCACTCCTATAAAAGCATGATAAAAGCAGATCTAATCTATATTCTAAATACGATCTATAATCTAAGATCAAGGAGCAGAAAACAAAGCTGTAATGCAGATACATGCAAGTACAGCTAAGAGCCAAAGGAGAATGTACACAGAAGGCTCAACATCCCCCAATGCTCGGCAATCTTCTTATGTTCTGCAATGCACAAGAGTGTGCTGTGCAAATTACTGTTTAAGAATCTCCAGAAAGTATTTTATTCTGAGAGATTACTAGTTCCTTTGTTTTATTGCTATTTGATTTCACATTTAAATTTTAGGCATGCCTGAAACAGGAATCTGAGTCAGAAGACCACTTCATCTTCAGATGCAATGTCTATTATCAAATTTTTAGTAGTTTTCACTACTTTAGACTATTGTGGCTCCTTGAGAATTTTGCACAGGTCGAAAACCAGAGATGTATTGCCCTATTCCATGAGTTGTTTTACCTCTAGCAGAAAACTCTCAGATACCAGTAACCAATCTTCTTGTATTGCTAGTTCCAACTTTCAGGCTCATAACCAGTGGATATAAGGAGCATCAACACCCACTTTTTTTCAACCTTGAATGTCGGGAGCTGCCAGTTGACAGCATTGTTGATTATGGGCTTCTTCATAGATGCCCTCCAAACACTCACCCATTTTGTAAATTGTTATGCTGGGCTTCGACTGCTTCTCTTTTGGGCCCTGGCATTCACAGTGTACTCTTTTATTTCTTTTATATTTCTTTTACAGATGATTTAACACCCCCAATCTTCACTCTTCTTTGTACTTGTTAATAATCCCATTGGCGAAATATGTGGCTACTTGTGGCCGTTAACAATTAAATTATATTAAATTAATCCAAGAGAAGCATGCTCTAACTGGTGGAAGGTGCACAGAACTGCTTTGGTAATGAAAACATACAAAAATATTGAAGAGTTGAATGTTAGTAAAAGATTGCAATAGATTATAAACTTAACATTGATTACTTCAAATGCAGCTAAACCCTTTGGATCACTTCTAATTATAGTGGAGGAATCAAGAAGAATGAAACAACAAGTTAATTAATTCTGAGTAAGACTTCAATCAACAGTTCCCACTTTAAGGAAAATATTATTAGTAGAATAAGAAACCTTGATATGGGAAAGCAGCAAACAAACTAAATAAAATATTATTTCTGTGACAATCCACAAATCTATAGGTGTAACAATTGATTTGCAGTGTTCTTTGGACATAAAAAGCACAAAAGTAAATAATCAAACCTTGTTGGCCCACACTAATCCACAGGCATTGCAAAGCGTCCTTGGTCCAACTGGTCCACGGCGCATCATTGGAGTAGATCTCTCCCCAGTGCCACAATGAAGGCATCTGTCATAGTAATATACAAATTTCAGTAACCTTATTTCAGCAAATAAAGTTTACTCTGATTCAGAACACAAATCAACCCATTTGAACATGTACAGGAAAGCATCAATCATCTGGTGCTGTGCATGCTTGCATACTATAAATAAGGCAAAATATCATAGCATAAGCCAATCCAGCATTTTGCATGCTTCTTCTGCTTTGATTACAGACAGGAAAAATCATAATGCTAAATTCACATAATAATATTATGAATGAATTAATCGTCATAATGTGTTCTTTAAAAATTTCCCCTCATTTTCCAGAGATTGCTTAACCAGACAAGCATAAACAAGTTTAGTTTCATCCTTGTGAAGAAGGAAGCCATTAAGTGGGAAAATACTGAAATTAAGCCTCATAGAATACTTTCCATGACCATCTCATTCATCTCTTCTATGCACTAGGAAATCACAAGAAATAAGCAAAATTGCACATCCATTAGTACATGCATGAAAGACACCTGTGATCTTGACATTCCCCACAGAAACAAGAAAAAATCCAGACTGTGCAAATAAGTTTTGAATGAACAAACCATCACAGAGGGAAAGCAAAAGTTATGGAAAGGTCACCCGAAACAGATAGATAAATGCTTTGATTAGGGACCCGAGGAATCATAAATGCTAAATTCACATAACAATATCATGAATGACTAAATCATCACAAGATGTTCTTCATAAATTCCGCCTCATTTTCAGAGATTGCTTAATAAGACAGTAGCATAAACAATTTTAGTTTCCCCCCTATGAACTCCAGAGCCATTAAGTGTGAAAATAGTAAATACTGAAACTAAGCCTCGTAGAATAATTTCCATGACAATCTCATTCATCTCTTCTATGCAATAGGAAATCCCAATAAATAATCAAAATAGTACAGCCATCAGTACATGAACGAAAGACAGCTGTGATCTTGAAATTGCACCACAGAAATATGAAAGAAATCTAGACTGCCCAAGTAAGTTTTGAATGAATAAAGTGCCATGAAGGGAAAACAAAGGTTATAGAGAGGTCGATAAATGTTGTGAGAAATTCAACTCAGTAAACAGATAGATAAAGCAGTCTTTTAGGTATTATTTTCTATGCCTTTGGGTATTAGAGTTGGGTTAGCTGTTCCAGTTAGTCAATTGGGTACTAGAGTCGCTTGTGAGTCAGCTGAGAACCAAGTATTGAGTAGAGAATCAAGAGCTCCAAATCTTTAATCTGTAACATGTGTTTTGAGCAACAGGTTTTATAAAGGGCAGATTTATTCTAGATAATCTTATCACTGCCTAGGAAGGCCTTGAGTGAGCTCGGGGGTTTGGGCAGAAGGCTCTCCTTTTAAAGATCAATTTTGATAAAGCTTATGATAATTTGAAAGGAATTTCATCCTCAACATGTTGGATTGGTCGGGATTTGGCTCTACGTATCATCAATCTGTAGCAACACTCTTCTGCATGTAGCAGTGTAAATGGTGTGCTTTCAGCACCTATTGGGCTCAGCACTCCATCCAACAGGGGTGTACATTGGCACCATCTCTCTACATCATTGCAATCAATGCTCTTGAATACAGCAAGAATGCAAGGGCAAATCAGAGCTATCTTATTGCCTGACAGTAATCAACTTCTTAACATCCACTTTTAAGATGACCCATCTCTAACTCCATGGAGGGCACAATGTTATGTTTAGATACCTTTCAGACGTTGCTGGGGGAGTCATTAGTGAGGAGAAAACGAAGATTTTTCTTATTGGGAAAGAGGATTCCCCCGTCCCCCCCCCCCACTGGTTCAATCCGAAGTGGAAGTGCATTAGACCTAGGTTGATCATTCAATATTTGGGTAGCTCCTTTGACATACAAGTTTCTTTTGCAGATCAATGGAGGTGGATCACATGCAAGTTTGATAAGAAACTTCTAGCTTAGTCTCTTCTCAACTTGCTACTGTTAAGGCACATCAGATAGAATTTTAGCAGTAGGCCATCTATACTATTCTTCATGTCGTTGACATTCCAAATCAACTTATAAAGGTTTCAAACGTGTGCTCCAGGGTTTTCTTTAGGGCAAACAGGGAGGGGCACAACTACCCTTGGTGGCTTGGGACATTTGTACCTTACCTCATGCTCAAGGGACTTGGGCCTTCCTAATGTCCAAACTCCAAGCCCAAGGGGTGGCCCTACCAGACAAAAAGGTGATACAAGCCATGGAAGGGGATGCTCCTTGGAAAGTCTTAGTGCGTCCCCAAATTCAACAAGATCATCATACAAGAGGGATTAATGGCCATTTTCATCTCTGTGGCATTATTGATAATTCCAAGACCTTTGTGATTCGATCTTTGGTTCTGCTCAAGAGGGTGTGGGCAACTTGGAAAATGGTCGACGCTTAGGATCTAACCTCCCTACCAATCTACACATTCCAGTTGTCTAAGGTTCTATTTGGGGAGGATCTATCTGGGCTCTCTCAAAGGTACGCCAGTAAAAGGTTGGATCGAAAAGGCCTTTTTGGAAGGACTTATGGGATTCAATCACTTAGTAATGGAATGGGTGATGGACTCCTAATCGTGCTCAAAGAATTCCGGTGTGGACAAGGTTGATCTAGAGAGTCTTTGTCGTAAGATTCAATAGAGTTGTTATATAAAATGGAAATGCAAAGGGAAGGTCCTATTTGGAGGAATTGAATATGGCGAAGTTCGATGACTATTTATATTTATGAGATGAAGAACATTTATGAGTTGATGACGCACTCCTCTAACATAAGGCTCTACTTAAACTAAAGGTGGGGGCTTGGAGATCCACTAGAGAGATGGTTGAGGCGGGGTCGATCCATTTAGAAGGCTCATTCCTCCTTTAAACATAATGTTTGGGGTTCGTTATGGCTTCATCACAAATTAGTTATCATGGGTAGGTTGCAATAAGGAGACAGTGCAAAATCTTTTTTGAAAATATCAATGTGCTCAAGTTTTTTGGTCATGGTTTCAAGCTGAATTTTAGACTATTGTAGCTCTACTCTCCTAGAAGGGACTCCTTCTAGGGGACAGCTGGCTGGTAAAGAACGGCTGCAAATTACTTTGGCTTTCCATTCATTTGGTTGGGATTGGTTTTTTGTGGAAACATTGTTGTAAAGTTACTTTCAATGAGGTTCCTCGTCCCCTTTCTTTTGGGGATTTGCATAGTTTTAAGCAAGAGTTGGCTCTACTCTTGTGAGTTCATCACTGTTATGTCAGTTGCAATGTTGAGTCCCTCCTTGTGGGAGCTTTGGCTCATATGATGGCCTTTTTAGCTTTCATGGACCAGCACTTTCTTGGTTCCCTTGTTGTCTATATGATGTAAATTTCTTGAAATCCATTGTACCCATTTGTTCTTTGAGGTATTATATGAAGCATTAAAAAACAACTCCGGTGGTCAAGATATAATATTCAACTATTGGGCTTTGAAACACGAATATGTTGTTGGATCCGCTGCCAAATTATGCTTATGGTTATGGATTTCAAAACATTAGTCTCTTGTGAAATTCAATGGTAGGTAGATATATATTACGTCTAGACTCTAGACACATCTATGCCACTGCTAAGAAGAAAGTTGTCAATAGAAGTTTTTACAGTTGTTGTTTGAATGAAGCCATAGGAATAATATTCAAAAATTGTTGTGTTAAGTTGTTAACATCAAGCAAGCTTTTACCACATTTTATCTACTAGTCGCTATGTGTATGTTGTTGGAATAAATACTCGACCACTAATTTATGTTGCCACCATCGAAATTACTAGTGTAATATGTATATATTGCTAGGATTCATATATCATTACTACTTGTAATTATGGCTAAGACCGTATTCTATTCTTTTATCGTATTACTCGGTATAGTTAAGGTCGACCATGTCAAACTTCATATGTAGGCTCAATAACCCTCTCGAGGTGTGTGCCCTTGTTTTGTGGGCCCATAACCCCTCTTAAAGAGATGCCTCCCGATTGTGAAGAAACACCTCGCTTGAGTTACTTAAAAATACACAACTTAAGCTCTCATTTGCATTATCTCATCTTGTGATATTCTTGATCTGAAATACAAAGTGTTATAAGCTTAAGGGCACTAAATTTTAGCATTATATCCTGTGATTAGCATCTCTCTTAGGTGCACTTCTGTATTTTTGTTTTTAAATGCATGTGCTTAAGTTTTGCACTTTCTCTCTAGAAAATAAGACCCAACTCTCTCTAGCGCACTTGTGAGGAGGCTATTCCAAAACATGGGTGAGATTTGGTTCCATCAATTCTTCTGTGGACCCTTGTAAATTTGAACATGGCATCATAGGTGTACCTTGCTCTCTAAATTCTCTTGACTGATCCAAAAACTATAGGGTTTTTGGATCATCATTTTCTAGGGCTTCTAGAAGCATAAACCCTAATTTATTCTTTGGATCTTATAGAGCTCTTGTAGAACATAATGGATCCATCTTATGGTGCACATCTAGCTATGCACTCTCCATATTGGTCCTCCACTTCACAAGAATGGACTAACAACTTTAGAGCTACAAGGCATATGATGGAACAACAACAACTTCTCTTCAATTATTGACACCAACACACTAGCGAGAAAGTGACTACCAATGATAACTCAACTAGTCTCGTTTCAGGATGTGCGAAGTCCTTCATGTTTCAGGAGTAGGTCCCGATCTTCTCTCTATTTTCCACATTCACCGATAAAAAAGTGGAATTTGGCCAAACCAATGCCTAATAAAAGACATCGATAATGGTTTTAAAGCAGTTGTGTCACATACCCATCCCCTTCTATAGCCTTCTTGAGGGGGTAGGATATTTTATTGTCCTCTTATTACATTAATCTAAACCCTTGGGATCATATTAATTTATTTTCTCTTCGTTTGAACTATTCCTAGGGCCATTCTCCCATGAGGGTTATCGACCCTATTTCTAACATCATACATCAGCCATCAACCTTATTTGAAAGTCTTACCCTCCCTTCAAATCATCCACCTGATGGAAAGGTCATCGAGCCTCTCTGAAAGATGACATCTTTCAAATACACCTGATAGGTCATGAGGTCATTTCAAAAGATCTCCTTTTGAAGACGCCAAACAGCCATCGGGTCATTTTGAAAGATCTTTCGAACACACTCGATAGGCCATCGAGCCATTTCAAAGGATATTCTTTTGAACATGCCCGATAGGCCATCAAGCCATTTCAAAATATCGAGTCATCGGGCCACTTCAAAAGATCTTTCGAATGCACCCAATAGGCCATCCAACCACTTCAAAAGATCCTCTTTCCAAAATGCCCAAAAAACCATAAGGCCACTTCGAAAGATCTTCTTTCGAATGTGCTCGATAGGCCATCCAACCACTTCAAAAGATCTTCTTTCCAAAATTCCCAACAAACCATCAAACCACTTTGAAAGATCTTCTTTCGAATGTGCCCAACATGCCATCGGGCCACTTCGAAAGATCTTTCGAATGTGCCCAATAGGCCATCGGACCTATTGACCCCCAGCCTAGGGGTAACTAAGGAGACGATGTCTTGAGGCCCACAGGTAGCAAACATGGGGTGTCGAGAGCCAAACGACCAACAAAGCCCACATTGAGCAGACAGAACCCCTCCTCTCCACCACACATCACCATTCATCTTCAGCAGCATAGCAACGTCCAACACACCAACTTGGCCCAAAAAGGACAGCAGGTCTTGCTTCATGAGGTAACAAGTCCAGTTTCATGGTAAGTGTCACTTTAGTAATTGGAGCATTTGAGCATGTTGCAAAGGGTCATTTCTTGATGATGGAACGTTTGCTTGGAAATTATATCATTTGTCTTATTTCACCTTGGTGGTTGACGCAGTATCCTAGTAAGTTGGTCACCCTTGGGAAAAGGGATGCTACTGGGGGGTCTCCTTGAAGGGTCATCGTACCATTCTTGCTCATACTTACCACTTTCCACACTTCTTCCCTTCAGTTTCCTCATCTTTTGGGTTTTTGGGTTCATTGACCCCAAGAAGAACTTGTACCTCATTTCATGGGAAGAAGGGGTTGAAGGCCCAGAGGTGTTGTAGCTAGCATTGTAAAAGTCAAAAGCCATAATATATCCTTCTAAATGCTCACCCTAAAAAATGAAGGACCTTTAAAAAAAACAGAAAATAATAATGTCTCACTTAATGGGGGAATGTATTTCGATATCTTTTAATTTCCAGTGCATATGGCACTCAATGTATTTTAACTTCAAGTGACATTGAGGTGGTCTTTTTCTTTCCATTGTACATAGCACTCAATGTTCGAAACATAAAAAAAATAAAAGGAAAATAAAGGGCTTGGAAAAATGTTGCATTGCAAACAAAGAGATGCAGCGCACCCTTCACAAAGGCACCCATAAATGAGACAATATGAGCCCTTGATATGTCAAGAACCCCATGTCCAAAAGTACTACCCCAAACCACCTCATACTCACTACATGGTCTAGAGAGGGTCTTCTTGGGAAACACTCCTTGACTTGGGGATTGGCCTACCCAACAAAAATATTTTCTTCCTCTTCACTTAGTTTGCCTTCCAAGGAAGAGACTCCATTCACCCAATAACAACGCACTAATCTTTGCATTGGAGATTGTTAATTGTTGTATTGGTAAACGTGAAAATTGAGGTTTTGGAATTGTTCAAGTTGGATTTTAATTTTATATGTTTTGGACTCTCTTATGCTTCAAGGGCGTCTTGATTGGTCAAGTGATTAGTCTGCTGTAATAAACATTAAGCTACAGCCATTAGGGTTGCACCAAACACTCTCTCTCACAATTTCTCTACTTTTCTACCACTCAAAATTGTGTGTAAGCTGTGATAGTTAATCTATTGATAAAGGGCTATTGTTTGGGTGGTTTACTTGCTGATTTTAGTGGTTAGAATTTGTTGTTGTGGCAAAAGTTTGCTACAGCCATAGTGTAAAACTTTCAGACCCCAACCCGCTTTCAAGTCTCGCTGAAACACATGGTTAAATGCCCAACCCACATTGCACATTTACTGCTGCAAATTAAATGCATGAAATTAAATGCTCAAAACTGAAACACAAGTAGTCTGCTACAGTACTTTAACCAGAAATAAATCTCACACAGAAAATTCAACACAGAGATTTGGTCTACAAATTCAGACCCTGGAAAAATCCACAAAGGGGAAAACCAGTGAAAGAGGGGAGGCTCTTATTATTCAGAGAAATGAGAGATTTACAGCAGTCATCTTCAGTAATTAATACACACACTTATCTCATTTTCCGTGTATAAACTCAGCATAGAAAATAGTGCCAAAACTGCTCCTCGAATTATGTGCCCAGAAATCCGTACAATACAGTCTCACTGCTGCTGTA
>ML829316.1:44158-58167 GCA_009831015.1 Picea engelmannii | reverse complement strand
CAGGTTATGTTTTCAGCCTTGGTTCAGGACCTGTCACTTGGGACTGTAAGAAACAACAGGCTATTTCACTTTCTTCAGCAGAAGCAGAGTATCGAGCAGCGGTAAATGTAAGTCAGGAAGCCTTGTGGCTTCGAAATATCCTTTCAGAGTTTGGATTCAAGCAACAGCATCCACCCAGCCTTTGGTGCGATAATCAGAGTGCCATCAAGCTCGCAAAATACCCAGTTCAACATCAACGTAGAAAACACATCGAGCTACACATGCACTTCATCAGAAAGCTCATTCATGATCAAGTTATTGAAGTTCTCTTTTTCCCTATAGAAGATCAAGTTGCAGACATTTTCACAAAGTCTCTTACAGAAGTAAATTTTTCCAAACTTTGATCTATGTTAGGAGTTTAGGAAGTTGGCATTAAGGGAGGATAGGCTCTAATGCCTCCTTCCGTCTCCTATTGTGTCACAATTGTAAATCCTTCAATCCTATCCCAAGTTGTTCTTAAGGGGGGATGTTAGGATATTTAGACACTTAGGAGTTAGTTAAGATCTACTTGGTCTAATGTGTCATTAGGTAAAAGTGTGTTTCTTAATGTGTTTCTTTAGTATGCATTAGTGTGCATTTGTAGTTAGGAAATTTGACGGTCACGATATGTTCCCGACATAGAGTGATCCAATGGTTCATACTCTTCTCGATCTTAACAGCCATTGATCTGTGGCTTAACACCCGATTGGTCCATGATCTCTATTTAAAGAGCATGGAGGGCTATTTGTCGATGATCGATTGTGAGAAACTCTCTTGTAAAATCTCTTTGTAATCTTTTTCTTTGCATTAATAAACTGCTCCAAGTGGTCGTGTTGGTTGGGGTCGTGGATGTTTCCCCGTAGGGGTTTTACCATGTGAAAACATCGGTGTGTTGATCTTTAATCTGGTTATGTGAGTGGTTACTGAAGGTGTTCGTCCTCTATTGGAATACATGTGTTTTCGAACAAATCTAACTGTTTACAAATATTTTGAAGACACCCAGGTTTAGACATTATTTATATCATCAATATGTAGACAGAGATGAGAATTAGTTCGAATAATTCGATCAAATTTAGCTTGTGTCATGTTGGGTTGATGTTTGATTGGATTCACTATGTTGTTGTGATGAATGCTATGGAAAAAGTATTTCGGTAAAACAAATTTTAAATGGATATATTTTAAGAGTTTGGATATGGTCTTATAGGAACTTATAAGGACGAATTTCATAATGTTGTTAATACATTTGATTAATGAAATGGACTCCCAAAAAATCATTAGGAAAAGGTACAGGGTTATATTTTGAGGCTTGGAATTGTTCACACTAGTTGATGATTAGTGGTTGATAAGTTCTCTACAGAAAAGAACATTGATCATTCTCATGTCTTGTCCATAATTTCACTTTATGCAAATTATAAAGCCCTCATTCTTCCCAAAATCATTTGTATTCCCATGTTTTGTTTTAAAAAAGAAAATGTGATTCTATAGAATCCATGTAATTTGGAAAAACTATTAAGAGAAGATTTTGAAGAAGAACAGTGAGCAGTATTAATGAAATCAATAGTTGAGTGAAGATGGTGATATAATTATAAAATTGATCTTAGATTAAGAATTGGTATTATTTAAAACAATAACCATTGTTCCTCTTTCATGCATTACACTTTTCATTCATTACAAACCCAATCACATCCCATATTTCATTAAAAATCCATGTTCTAGATAATGACAGTTGTGGATCTAAGTTGGAAGAATGACTATGATTAATACATGGAGAGTAATGGATTGATTGCATGCATGTTGGTGTGTGGACTGATAAGAGCCAATTTTTTAAATTTGTCTTTAGGCAAATAAATTGAAGGTTGATTATTCTTTCTTGTTTCATATTCTGATTTAAGATTTCTTTCAGACAATGAGTTTCTTTAACAGAGGAAGCCATGGCAGAGTTGGGCGAACAGGAAGAAATAATTTT
Source organism: Picea engelmannii (assembly GCA_009831015.1). Taxonomy (NCBI): domain Eukaryota; kingdom Viridiplantae; phylum Streptophyta; class Pinopsida; order Pinales; family Pinaceae; genus Picea; species Picea engelmannii. The sequence continues at coordinate 56,183 of ML829316.1, read as the reverse complement.
TGGCAAAGAGGCAACATGAGACTTAGATTTTCTATTCATTTTGATGTTGATACTCAAGAGTTAAATCAACTATTCCAAGTTGGGTTCTTTAACTTATTGGGTCAAGGAGGGTTTTATCCATATCCTAGACCAGAAAGGCCTCCTTTCCAACCTCACTCGAGTTTTTCTAATTTTCATGGTCCATCTCATGCGTCCCTCCAGGCAAAGATTCCTATCAATGATGGCTGGCATGATATTTTTCATTCCCATGTTGTTCATCATGATGGTTGGTAGGATATTGTTCATCATGATGGATGGCCCAACAGTTTGATCATGTTGCATCCCATGTTCAATCCTCTCATGCAAGCAAAAGACTCAATAAAACCATCCATGAGCCTATGTCAAGAAAGGATAAAAAAGTGGTCACTCATTCTAAGTCATCAAATGATTCCTCTAAGTCATTCACCTCGCATGACCAACCAATCATTGAACCTTCTCCAACTCTCAATGAAGTTCATCCTCAATCATCTAATCAACCACTCACTGATAAATCTCATTCAACAAACAAAGCAGGAAGGGCAACAAGCAGTGAGAAGAGGCAGACTGCTTCACACAATAAATATGGCTTTTGATATTTTATGTTTGTTTCTGGTGGTGAATAGTTTGTTTTTGTTTTGACTTTTGGGACAACTTCATTTTTGGAAAACCAATCAATAATTGTTTTTCATGGTGAAAAATACATTTTATTTATTTGGTGAGTATGTGTGTGTGTGTGTGTGTGTGTGGATTATTTCAAGAGATACATGGGGATGATAAAAGTGATTGTTTGTGCATATTTATGAGGTGCCATGATTTATTCTTTAAATAAATTATGAAGCAACAAGGAGGAAATCAAACTTAAAAGGACAAAAAGGATCAGAGGTCCCACCTATTAGTTATTGTTTAATAAACCCTTTACCTATTATTATTATTATTATTATTGTCCCGAGCTGATATTAAGTCAATTATGACTTAACTAAAGGTAGTTTGAAACTACCACAACTTCTTTTGAGGAAGATAAAAGTTGATGGTTTGATGGTTTTGCAATTCTTACTTGAGAATCAACTGATAATTTTGTCTAAGGCTATAAGCCCCGGGTGATAATCCCAACTGTCTTACCCTAGCCAAGTAAGATTCGAAAATGTTGGAGTGAGGTTCCTTATACCTTTTCCTCAACATTTATTCGGTGACCATACTGGGGAGATCTTTTCCATATCTCTCCGGTTGTTGTATATTTATTTATGTAATTAGTTTGTTTTTTGTTTTTTGTTTTTTGTTTTTTGTTCTTATTTTAGTTTTAATTAACTATTTCCATGATTGTACATATTACTAGACATCCTAATATCGGTGATGGTATTTATGATCAAACTAGCATTTCCTTGAATTTATTTAATACCATTTTAGAAACTGCTAACAGTCGTGCTTAGCATAATTCTTAGGAACTCATTTGCAGAGACGTCAGAATACATGAACAATGGGAGGCCCGACAAAGGCTGCCCATAAATCGACCTCCACATTAGGTCATTTTCACATGTCCTCCAACTCTCGTTCTTCTTAAAAAACAAGAGGTTTATCTCTTGAAGTTTATCCTATATCTTAGATAGGGAGGAGAAAGGTCATCTTACAAATCCAACAAACTAATCTCTGATGAACCTTATTTGATTCTTCTAGTTCTACTGTACATATAACCCCTTTCACTTTTAAAATGACATCTTCTGGTAGCGGTAGTGGTACCAGAGGTTCCTCCTCTTCAACACCTTCAGTTTCATCTGTAATTGGTGGCATTTATAGCCATCAAATTCCAGTCCAATCTAGAACTAATTCAGATAAAGTCATTAAAAAATATAGTCTTTTTCAATTTGAATAATATGTTACCACCAAGCCCGCAGGGGTGTAGACCGATTGGCAAGTGTCGCGTAAATGGAAGGAAATGTAAAAATGAGGTCTCAAGTTCAATTTTCACCCCGATTTACTCGTGCCCCATGCTTGCGGGATGTGTGGACACACCTAGAGGTTATAGAGGTAGAAAACGGGAATTGACCACATGTCACACGAGTATGAGAACCATGAGCTTCTAATTCCGCCAGTCACAAAAAAAAAAAGATGCTATCACCACCATGTGGCACGTATCTTCTCCCGGCCTAAATCTTACACCAACTCCTCACCCCCTTTCGAAGTTTAAATATTATTTGCCTAAGTTTTCGAGAAATGGTACTATTACTACTAATGAACACTTAGTATCCTTTTCTAATGCTTTCCATAATATAGGGCCGAATGACAACGGTACATGTCTGTGCTTATTCGTCAACTCTCTAGAAGGGAAGGTTGTTGCATATTTTTTTGACTCGCTGCTTATAATCCTTTCCACATGGGAAGAATTGGTCTACTCATTTAAATTGACATATGGGCAACCCAAAAGCCCAATTGATCAATTAAAGGAATACAATAATATTATCTATAACAACGGTGAGACTATAAAATCATTTAATCTTCGTTTCACCAAGTTGTACAATCGAATTCTTGAACTGATCGGCCCCGAGAACCAAGTGGTTTTCATGCACTATTACAATGCTTTACCCTCTTCCTATCATTAAATATTGGAAGAAAAGACTATAGAAAGTATCAGATATACACTTCAGACTTGTCTAGAGTATGAAGAGCAGCTAGAAAGAATTGGTCTCCGCAAAGGAGATTATGTACGACAAATTGATACATCTACAGTCTTGCAGCTTATGCAAGACATGAATAACCGAATGACTACTTATGAGAAAAGAGGAATTTCCATTTATGTTGAGTCTTCTTCCCGAATAGCCTTCAGGAACCCAAATGATAATATCTTCCAACCCAAGGCTATAATGTCTCGTGCTTGGTGCAATTTTTGTGAAGAAAATGATGATGAAACAACTTGTGAGGTAAAAAGAAATGTTAGAGACTGAATCTTTGGATAAAAACTTGATGATATTATTGTTGTCTTGGATTTGGATCCACAAGATGATCGCATGGTAACAAAAACTATAAATAAAATTTACATTAATAAGAGTAAAGTTGATTATTCTCGAACCACTTTTGCTCTCAGCTCATCATCCCAAGATGCAAACCCCCAAGTTGACAGTTCTTCAAACGGTCAAGGAGTGTCAACTCCTTTCCCTCCATCCAAATATAATATTCTCAATCAGTTAGCTAGTATTAAGGCCCATGCTTCTCTCATGGACATGGTTGTCATCCTGGAACAACAACAACATCTTAAAATTTTCATGGAAGGTAAAACTTCCATAGTATTTAATTTGACTGAAAATTATGATGGATATGAGTCAAATGTAAATAGAATAGGTGTAAATAATTTTAGAAACCCTGTAAAAAAAAACCCTTTTGTTGACGCTTGAATCCGTCAGGATCGAAATGGCAACCTCACGAGGATATGAATCCTCCTGTATTTTTAGAGAGGTGGTACTCCTCTTTGGCTAAAAGATATAACTTGAATATCTTGGATTAGGAGAATGCTTTAGGAAGCAACCCCTAGGTCTTTATTGCTTGAATTTATCAAATGATATGGTCTTCAATGACCTAATATAATCTTTATGTATAGCAAGAAGTCTCTTTACAATAAGAAAATATTGTAAAGAGGGGAGAAAGGTAGGTAGTTTAGGACTTGCGGACTCATGAGGGTGAGGGGAGGGCTGAGTGAGGTACGATGAGTCCAACCCCAAAAAATTCCAAAATAAAATTAAGTATGGGAATGTGAGGGAGTAAATTAAAAAAAAACTAAGTGTAGGGAAATAGGTGAAAAGTGTGTGGGAAATGGAAAAAATCGAAAATGAAACTAAGTATGGAAGAGATGATAAAAAGAAGAGTGGAGAATCATGACAGGTGTTTGTAAGAGATGCTATAGAAGGTTTTCATGGTTTTTGAATCCAACACAAAAATAAAACAAGAATAAAATAAGAGTTTTGGGCGCGAAAAAATTTGGATATGTGTTCGAGAAATTAGTTTTATTTTATATGGAAGAGACGTCATTTTCTGCTTAAACTTTAAACATGGATGTCTTGAGCATATGAACTCGGATTTTTGATCCGAAAAATGCATGGTGAAGCTGAGACTAAGGGATACACAATGAACTTATAATAGTTCAAAAATTTTCATCTTCTGATATCATTTTTTTTTATAAATCCAAGAGCGGGAAATATAGATGACCAAATTGTGGTCAACACCTTTCTATATTTCTGTAAAAATTATGGACAAAATAGTTCATTGTTTCTTGATAGATGGTGGATCTGGCCCGAGCTTATGTCCAAAATTATTATGGAAGATATAGGCCTCTCTTGTACCAATGAAAACGCGAGGAGTATGCTCTCCTATAATAATCAACAGCAGTCTACCATAGGTGAGATAAAAGATGTAACTCTAGTACTATGTGCTCACCCTTGTTGACGATTAAAATCTTAACGATGAATACTGCCCGCAAAGGATTGCTAAGCTCTATTATTTATTTATGATGATAATAATTAACTAGTAGGTGGAACCCCCTTGTAAACTAGAGGCGATATGATGAATGTGTTACGCTTATAGGTTTTTTGTTGTTATATTGATGCCTACACAGTCTTCTACAGTTGATGATGCAGTGTTGATTTCATTCATTTTGAAAACATGGTTGGTTGATGCATTGTGGCTAAATGTTGTTGATGTTCACTCGCAATACAAGACAGTGTTGTGGATATAAGGATTATTTTGTTTTACAGGTGTTATGTTGTACATTAAACATTGATTAATGTTCTTACACATGATTGTATGCAAGGGGATAATTAAATGATATGGAAGCTTGAGCTCAAAACAAAAGGAAAAAAAAATATGGATAAGTCATAAGGCTATGGCAAAAGGATTATGTATAAACCTTGAATGTATATATAATTGTTACAAATGGGAAGTGATGGACCTAGTTGTTATACTATGCATTTTGGTTAAAGAGTTATATGGAAAGCACATATGGTAATGTTAACGTATGGTTATTATTAAAGTTTTGATGTGTTTCGGGTGGCGCACTATACAATGGATATGGCATTAAATCTATGCAATGGTTATTGTATTGAATTTAATAGTTGATGTTATGGAAATGGGTTGGCTAGTACATTGAATTGAATAGGGATAGGTGAGGAAGCGACGTGAATTTACTGCACGTCACTACAAACCACCCCCGAGCTTGTCACCCTAGCCATAGTTGCATTTTGGCTCTGTTGGTTGTGGAAGCTCCACGATTTCATGCTCTGAAAGGGAAAAACACAGTCCAACTCTTCCTTGAAGCGATTTTTCCAGGTATGGCTCCTTGCTTTTCATCCATGATGGACTCTTTGTATTATGAATCATTTGGTTGGCTCAGGATTGCATGAGTTCTGTGTTTTTCTTGAGTTTTCGACAGGGTATCAATGTTGTGTTATGGTGTTCTCTATGATTACTGTGGAATGTTGGCATTTTGAAGGAAAGTAATGGTTGTTATTGCTTTGTAAATTCTTCACATTGGTTATTGATTTAAGGAAATATCGGTCAGCTTTGGTTTTTATGATGATTCTCTGTGAAAAATGATGATAATGGTGCAACGAGCTCTGAGTTTTCTTTTTGTGGGGTTTTACCACCAGTCTGGGTATCATTTGTTGTCTCCCCTTTTTTGTCTTGGTCGTTGTTGTGATCCACTCTCCAAGTTGCAATGCAACTGTCGACAGTGGTATTGTTCTTGCTATATTTCATCGAGCCACGAGCTATTTCCTGTTATGGTTTTTCTTCACGGTAACTATCGTCGAAAGCATTTCACAATCCAATCTTTGTATTGCCCAGAATATTAATTGGAAGCCTGTATATGTATCGAATTCCACGGGTTGTGCTCTGGCATTATTTTAACAAGTGTTTTAAGCGTTCGCTCCTCTCATCTCTGTTGTAGTGGCTGACTGATATGTTGGTAAGCCTCACTATCAAAATTGTTTCGAAGGTTATAGACCTCCTTGGTGTTTGAAAGAGGCATGGTCTCTCTGTGTCTTCAAGGATTATTCCTTGTCTAGACCAACCCTTGTTACCTCTCTGCAATAAAGTTTTAAGAGACATCTACCTATGCCTTCTTTGTTGATTTCGAATTGATTTACTTGGGCACTTTCATGATTTTGGGGTTATAAGTTAAAAGACTGTGGTGATTTCAAAAGAGAACAACCCTCCGGTGTTCCAAGAATATACTTGATTACATGTGGTTGCTTCTTAGTGGTAACTTCTTTTAGGAGGTAAAAGGATTACGGTCTTGTTATACCCCACTTTTAGGGATAACTAGGAGATCATGTCTCGAGGCCCACAGGTCCTAGACATGGAGTACTGAGAGCCAGATCGACTTTAGCATGGCCCTAGAGGGCCCATCTATTCTCCCTTTCAGTGCCTCTACTTTGTCAGCAGCAGCAGCATCCATCACCTTCGGCTTGGTCCTATGTCAGAGATGGTTCTTGCTCCATGAGGTAATGTGTCTGGATATCATGGTATGTGTCACTCTGATCCTCAAAAACCTTTAAATATGTGCATTCAATTCCTTTTGTTTCTAACAAATGCTTGGATCTTATGCTTGTCCATTTGACCATGTCTGGGGGCAATGATAGGATGTCCTAGTAAGCTTGTGCCCATAGGTTTTGGTTTTCCACTGGGGGAATTTTTGAAGAGTCATCTTTCACTCCCATCATATTATCACTTTTTCATCTTGCTTCCTGCTCATTCATCCCTATACACTTGTCTGGGCATTGGGTTGACTAATCATTTGGGGTTGCACCTTTGCCTTGTGGGAAGAAGGGGCTAAAGGCCCAGAAGGTAAAATCAAGATGGAAAAATATAAAAGCCTTAAAAATAAACCTCGAGATGCTTCACCCAGGGATCCCCAAGAAAGCAGTAAAAGGCTTCTCAAGAAGAAACAAGAGGGACCCAATAAAAATAATAAAACAAGACCTAGTCAGTGGATGGGGGGTCTCATCACGAGCCATCCCATTAGGTCCATGGGTACCTAGAAGTATGACACTACTAGCAGTTGGTTACCACGCCAAGGTAGTGGCTCTTGGTTAAATGGCCAAGAGAAAGGGGGTCTCATCACGAGCCAGCCTTCTCATTTCTATGAAATTACTTGTGGGTAACATTTCCACCACTGGTCACCATGCCAGGGCAGTGTCCCTTGATTATCTTCTTGAAGAAAAAGCAATAAAAGAATGAAAGGCATGAATGGGATTGGAAAAAATTGCATCCAGGATAGGTGCAGCTCTCCTTCTACAAATGCACCCACAGGTAAAGCTTTGCATCCTTTTCCCTCACTACACCCATTTGTCTGGACATCCTTTATCCACCTCACCCACTTACATGATTTTGATTTAGTATTTTCCAGGAACTTTCCTTTTCCAGTGGACACTAGCCCAATAGGATACTCTGTCACTTTCCCCAAACTTGTATTGCAGACTTGTATAATGTCTTTGAGCATTTAATTGGGGTAATAGGGGTTTTATGCACTTGTTTAATAATATTGATGATGAGATGTGATTGACATTGCTATGATCCCTGTGACTTATGAGCCCATGGAGGGCGTAGTTGTTGATGTGCAGGATCTTGCCCGACAGACAGGTACACATGGGGAGATGATTAGTCTGGAGCTCCATGGGGCTTAAGAGCCCACCCGATGGATGTTGAGACCCCAGCAGGGAGCAGAGACAGGACAAAAAGGTTTGCACAGGAGAGAAGAAGGACGTCTTGCGGAGGCACCCCGGTAGAGCTTGACCTAGGATGGTTGTGCCCTTTTCAGTGGAACGTTGGCCTTGGAAGGCCTAGGACATCACCCATGAGGTCCATGACATCATCCTTGCTTCATGGACGTTTTGGCAGATGGACAGGTCAATTTGGCATGTGTGGCAGCTCGGAGAATCCCAAGGAGGGATAACGTTTTGCTCCTGGAGGCTGCATTTTCCCTAGAAGGGGTTAACGTCACCCTAGAGAGGGGATGGCGTCTCTCTTTTTCTTGATTAGGGTTTTAATTTAAGCATTTAATGTAAAACAGTATGATTTTATTATTTTGGCCTTGTCGACCTTTTTATGACCTAAAAAGTAAAATTAGGTCATTGTACTGTATAAATTGAGGGTTTTCACCTTCATTTTTTCATCATCTCTGACTCACTCATTAGTGAGGTCTAAAATTTGCACTACACTTGGAGTTCTTGGATAAAATTGTGAGGCGCACTTGTTGAAGGAAGTCTTTTATTGGCATTTTTGGCATTTATCTTGGTGGAAGGTATTACAACTAGGGTTTGCTACTTGATTTCTTCATTGAATGTAAGTAAATTTCTGCAAAACTTCTTAATTGAATGGTTGTAGTATTGTTTCTCTTGCATTTATGGTTATAATTTGTTGATTTAAACCCTAGGGGACAAGCACACATTGAATGTCTTTGTCTCATGTCCCTATCAAGATTTTTATTTATTTTATTTGTTGAAGTGAGATAGAGCCTTGCCTTAGCAAAACTTTACTCTTGTTATCTCTTGTCGAAGAAGGTTGAGCCTTGCCATAGAAACACTCAAGTATATCTTCTCCCATGCTAGTCATTTTACCTTATTGAAGCTAAGAAGGAGAAAACACATCAAGGCCTATTTCCCCTACACCTTGGTGAGCCGATTTTCCCTAGGGTTTTCTTAGTAAAGCCTTGCCATAGCAACACATTGCTTGGAAACCTTCTTGTCTTGGTTTTATGCAATCTTTTGAGCTAGCCATTTTGCCATTGAGCTCAGGAAGGAGGAGAGAGCACTGAGGCCTAGTTCCCCCACACCAAAGTGAGCCTCTCTCCCATAGGGTTTCATCCCTGAGGCCTTGCCATAGAAACACCTCAAGGTTTAACCCTCCCGCCCTTGGTCTTACTATTATCTTTTGATCTTTCAACTTGTGTCCTCCTTTTGACTCCATTTACCCTAGGAATGCACTGATCTAAGGCCTAACATGTGAGTACTTTGATCAAAACAACTTCTAATGCTTTGAACAAACCCTAACTATTCTAACCCTAACATAAGACTAACCCTACTAACTAATTGTTGTCGTCATCTTCTTTCTTATTAAACATCATTTTTCATCTATCATTTTACTTGTGAGCAATTGAATGGCTATTTAGGGCATTATATAAATGAAGTGTTAATTGTTACATTGAATGCCACGTTCCTTTAACATTTATTGAAGAAGTTATATTGTACATCGTTGCTATTCTATAAACATTTGACTTCATCAATATTTATTTCTCAATTGCTTATATATCAGATAGTCATTGATTATATGAAGTACTAACCAAGCGAGTAAGCTTTCATATATATATATATATATATATATATATATATATATATATATATATCTTGTTGCTTTGTCTTGAGCAAGTACATCTCTTTTTGGTTATACTTCTATTTATTGGCTAGTTATTCGAACTATCTGCTCGGTGGTGACTTGTGAGGGGGGAATTTATCTTTTAGCCTTCAAACCTTTGCCTTCTCAAAACCTCAGGTCACTGGGAACGTCTCCCCTGGGCCTTACCTCCCTAAACAGAAAGAACCTTCCTTTCAAGGAGACATTGGGTGGGATTGGTTCAGTTACGCCAGTTTGATCTCTTCACATCCATCTATTATCCTAACTACAGACTGTGCGATAACATTTTGGCGTCGTTTCTGGGGAACACTGAATCAATTCTCCTCAAGACGACACTTTTCAGTAAGCCTTGCCTCAAGAGCCTTTATCTCACAAGCTTACCTGGCGACTCCACTTAGGGTGTTTTCCCTTATCTTCTTATAGTTTCAAGAAAATCATCTGGAAACTCCACTGATGACAAAGCCAACTATGACTTCAAAATGGGACTCGAGAAACTACAAGCTTTTGGACATGAGTAACATCCCGGGGTACCCTCAACAAATGCCTTTTGAATACAAAATTTTGCTCCCTAGATTCACTGGTGGTGATAGAGAGAGAGTCGACTATCACATGAGAAACTTCTAGAATTTCTTCTTATCCCACCCTGTCGTTGATTATGCTGAAGACGTGGTCATGAAACTTTTCTCTGCTAGTCTTTGTTGCAATGTTAAAGAGTGGTATGACAACCTCCTCGATGCCAGCATCAAAACTATGGAGTAATTTGAGGAAACCTTTCTCGATAGATGGGGTATCCAGTTGGAAGACATCCCAGTACTATTAGAAGAACTCGAGCATATAAAGCAAGCTGAGGATGAAACTGTCAGAGACTTTCAAGATAAATTTGAGAACATGCGGTATCAAATTCCTAAAAGCCATCATCCCGAAGAGAAGTACCTTGTCCATCTCTTTACTCGTGCACTTTTTCCATATCTGGGTTTTCCCCTTGATAAAAGGTCCCCAAGGATGCTAGATGAGGCTTACAGCATGGCTAGAAGAATCAAGGAGAACATCTCCTTGTCTAAGATAAGATGCCTCTTTACCTCAGGTACCCTTAGTAGGGAAAGTTTGTTTTCCCTTGAGAACTTCATTCTTGACTTCCAAGAAGAAGGGGAACAAACCACTGATCAATAAGGGATTGCTAAATACACAGTTGAGGAGTCGGAACCCAATGAAGAAGTATCTACATGCCCTCCTCTTTCTGATGAGGCCATCTAAAAGCCTATTTTTCCTGCACAACAAAAGGATGATGAGGTTAGTTGTTTTCCTTCTCAGGATTCTAATGACATCTTGTTCCATGATTCAAAAAATGAAGGAGAAATGGAAGCCTTGAACAAAGTGAATCTTCCTTGCTATACAATCAAAGATGAAGGGGAAACTCATGAGGATAAGACAGTAATCCATGTTGAAGATACCAAGTCCTCGAAGCTCCTGCACAAGAAGAAAAAGTAAGTTACCCTCCTCTTGAAGATTTTGATGATTATCTACTTTATGATTTGGGAAAAGAGGAGGAGATGGGTGAGCTTTTGAAAGTTTTGAATCCTCCATGTTATGATACTGACACTGACATAGTTGATATTGATCAGTTCATACATCTTGGAAGACATAAATGGGATATAGTTGGTTTTGATATGGACCATATTTACGACATTGAGAATCATTCCCAGTTGTTGCCTTCATAGTTGTCATGACAGATTACCTTTGATTTGTGGCAACAAGGGGATGATATATTTATCAATGCTCCCCAAGCACCCAAGGTTGACCTAGTGCCATGTTTTTCTGATGATTTTCGGTCTTACCTTGAGGGCTTTGATGAGTACTCCTCCGAACACTTGGATTTATCCTATGAAGATGACTATTGACCACCATTGTGCTCAGGTTTTGATAGGAGTAAGAACGTTGTTTTCCTAAAGAAGGATTCTCATGACATTTTTCCCCAGCCACCTCTTATTACCTTACCTTGTTGTATCATTAAAGGTGTAGTTGGGAAGTATATATTTTGTATTGAGTTTCCTCTAAAGCAAACCCTAGAATCCAAGGGTTGGTTGAAAACTACAAGTTCAAGTCTTTCATCTTAGTGTTTCAACTTTCCCTTAAGAGTTTTCCAGTCACCTACTAGATCCTTGTCAGTCCCTTCGGAATGCGAGGACATCCTAGGTAGCCAGTTTGCAGAGATGTTGAGTCTGTATTCTGAACCTTGGACTTTTCATGACCCTTTCTTGAAGTGGATTAAGTACTTTTATTTCAGATTGACTTGGCATGATTTTATCCCTCCCACCCTCCTCCATGGATTAGACTTTCTGATTTCCAATGATAAAATATATATTCTAACCCATGTCATTTTTGTGCTTGACTTATCACTATTTTGGTCTATGATGAAGCACAAAGGTAGGTATTGTGGGGCATTGATGGATCAGTTTTACTAGTCATTTGACTACACCTGACATCCAGCAGGTAGGTAAGTACAGGTAAGTAGGTAGGCATTTTTGCATTCATGTATTATACCATTTGCATTGCATGTTAGTTTACTTTCACATTCACACTATTGATTGCTTTATATCAGTCTTGTGTGTGTGTCTGT
>ML829316.1:25783-44139 GCA_009831015.1 Picea engelmannii | reverse complement strand
GTGTGTGTGTGTGTGTGTGTGTGTGTGTGTGTGTGTGTGTGTGTGTGTGTGTGTGTGTGTGTGTGTTGGGGTGGTATCACCACCCCAATCGGTTACTAATTTTTCTATTGAGATCAACAGGTAAACAGGTTATGTCAAAGATGTTGAGGTTCTCATGCGCTCTACGGTGAGCACATGTCCCTGAGTTAGAGCCAGATGTTATCCCCCACTTTTAGTGATAACTAGGAGATCATGTGTCGAGGCCCACGGGTCATAAACATGGAGTACCAAGATCCAGATCGACTTTAGCATGGCCCTGGAGGGCCCATCTATTCTCCCTTTTAGTGCCTCTACTTTGTCAGCAATAGCAACATCCATCACCTTTGGCTTGGTCCTGTGTCAGAGATGGTTCTTGCTCCATGAGGTAATGAGTTTGGATATCATCGTATGTGTCACTCTGATCCTCAAAAACCTTTAAATATGTGCATTCAATTCCTTTTGTTTCTAACAAATGCTTGGATATTATGCTTATCCACTTGACCATGTCTAGGGGGAATGACAGGATGTCCTAGTAAGCATGTGCCCATAGGTTTTGGTTTGCCACTGGGGGGGATTTTGAAGAGTCATCATCCGCTCCCATCATATTATCACTTTTTTATCTTGCTTCCCGCTCATTCATCCCTGTACACTTGTCCGGGCATTGGGTTGACCAATCATTTGGGGTTGCACCTTTGCCTTATTGGAAGAAGGGTCTAAAGGCCCAGAAGGTAAAAGCAAGTTGGAAAAAGATAAAAGCCTTACAAATAAACCTTGAGATGCTTCTCCCAGGGATCCCCAAGAAAGTAGTAAAAGGCTTCTCAGCAAGAAACAAGAGGGACCCAATAAAAATAATAAAACAAGACCTATCAGAGGATGGGGAGTCTCATCACAAGCCAACCCATTAGGTCCATGGGTGCCTAGAAGTATGACACTACTAGCAGTTGGTTACCACACCAGGGTAGTTGCTCTTGGTTGCATGGCCAAGAGAAAGGGGGTCTCATCACGAGCCAACCTTCTCATTTCTGTGAAAGTACTTGTCGGTAACATTACCACCACTAGTCACCACGCTAGGGAAGTGTCCCCTGATTATCTTCTTGAAGAAAAAACAATAAAAGAAGGAAAGGCATGAATGGGCTTGGAAAAAATTACATCCACGACAGGTGTAGCTCGCCTTCTACAAAGGCACCCACAGGTAAATATTTGCATCCCTTTTCCCTCACTGCACCCATTTCCCTGGACATCCTTTATCCAACTCACCCACTTACATGACTTTGATTTAGTCTTTTCAGGAAAATTTCCTTTTCCAGTGGACAATACCCCAATAGGACACTATGTCACTTTTCCCAAACTTGTATTGTAGACTTGTATAATGTCTTTGAGCATTTAACTAGGGTAATAGGGGTTTTATGCACATGTTTAATAATATTGATGATGAGATCTGATTGACATTGCTATGATCTATGTGACTTATGAGCCCATGGAGGGCATAGTTGTTGATGTGCAGGATCTTGCCCAATGGACAGGTACCACATTGGATAGGTACAAATGGGGAGATGATTAGTTCGAACCTCCATGGGGTTGAAGATCCCACTTGATGGATGTTGAGACCCCGGTAGGGGGCAAAGACAGGATAGAGGGGTTTGCAAAGGAGAGAAGGAGTACGTTTTGCAGAGGCACCCCGACAGAGCTTGACCTAGGGGGGTTGTGCCCTTTTCAGTGGAACGTTGGCCTTGGAAGTCCTAGGACGTCACCCATGAGGTCCATGATGTCATCCTTGCTTCATGGACATTTTGGTAGATGGAAAGGGTAGTTTGGCACGTGTCGCAGCTTGGAGAAGCCCAAGGAGGGCTAATGTTTTTCTCATGGAGGTTGCATTTTCCCTAGAAGGGGCTAATGTCACCCTAGAGAGGGGATGACGTCTCTCTTTTGCTTTATTAGGGTTTTAATTTAAGCATTTAATGTAAAACAGTATGATTTTAGTATTTTGGCCTTGTCGGCCTTTTTATGACCTAAAAAGTAAAATTAGGTCATTGTACTGTATAAATTGAGGGTTTTCACCTTCATTTTTTCATCATCTCTGACTCACTCATTAGTGAGGTCTGAAATTTGTGCTACACTTGGATTTCTTGGCTAAAATTGTGAGGCGCGCTTGTTGAAGGAAGTCTTTTATTGGCATTTTTGGCATTTATCTTGGTGGAAGGTGTTACAACTAGGGTTTGCTACTTGATTTCTTGATTGAATGTAAGTAAATTTCTTCAAAACTTCTTAATTGAATGGTTGTAGTATTGTTTCTCTTGCATTTATGGTTATAATTTTCTGATTTAAACCCTAGGGGACAAGCACACATTGAAGGTCCTTGTCTCATGTCCCTATCAAGATTTTTTGTCATTTTATTTGCTGAAGTGAGATAGAACCTTGCCTTAGCAACACTCTACTCTTTCTATCCCTTGTTGAAGAAGGTTGAGCCTTACCATAGAAACACTCAAGTCTATCTTCTCCCATGATAGTCATTTTACCATATTGAAGCTAAGAAGGAGAAAACGCATCAAGGCCTAGTTCCCCTACACCGTGGTGAGCCAATTTTCCCTAGGGTTTTCTTAGTAAAGCCTTGCCATAGCAACATGTTGCTTGCAAACCTTCTTGTCTTGGTTTTATGCAATATTTTGAGCTAGCCGTTTTTCCATTGAGCTAAGGAAGGAGGAGAGAATACCGAGGCCTAGTTCCCCTACACCAAAGTTAGCCTCTCTCCCCTAGGGTTTCATCCCTAAGGCCTTGCCATAGCAACACCTCAAGGTTTAACCCTCTCATCCTTGGTCTCACTATTATCTTTTGATCCTTCAACTTCCATCCTCCTTTTGACTCCATTTACCCTAGGAACGCATTGGTCTAAGGCCTAGCGTGTGAGTACTTTGATCAAAACAACTTCTAATACTTTGAACAAACCCTAACTATTCTAACCCTAGCCTAAGACTAACCCTACTAACTAAATGTTGTTGTCATCTTATTTGATATTAAACATCATTGTGCAGCTATTGTTTTACTTGTGAGCAATTGAATGGTTGTTTAAGGCATTATCTAAATGAAGTGTTAATTGTTACATTGAATGCCATGTTCCTTTAGCATTTATTAAAGAAGTGATATTGTACATCATTGCAATTATATAAACATTTGACTTCGTCAATATTTATTTCTCAATTGCTTATATATTAGATAGTCATTGATTATATGAAGTACTAACCAAGCGAGTAAGCTTGCGTATGTATATCTCTTGTTGCTTTGTCTTGGGAAGGTACATCTCTTTTTTGTTATACTTCTATTTATTGGTTGGTTAGTCGGACTATCTACTCGGTGGTGACTTGTGAGGGGGGAATTTATCTTTTAGCCTTCAAACCTTTGCCTTCTCAAAACCCCAGGTCATCAGGGACATCTCCCCTGGGCCTTCCCTCCCTAAACAGAAAGAACCTTCCTATCGAGGTGACATTGGGTGGGATTGGTTCAGTTATGCCAATTTGATCTCTTCACGTCCATATATTATCCTAACTACAAATTGTGTGATAACAGGTCTCTCTGTGTTTTCAAAGATTAATCAAACTCTCAAGAACCCGACTAGGTTTTATTGAGCCCGACTTGCTTCTATTCCTCCTCGACCACCTTTTGGTTCTATCAAGATTTTGGGGTTACATGTTTAATGACTAAGGTAATTAAAAAGAGAGCATGGGCTCTTTCACTTCAAAGACCATCTCTCGATTGAGTCTCTGTGTTCCCTCTCTGTGATAAATTCGTTGGAAAGGAAAAAAAGTATGGGTTACCTACAGTCTCGAGAACTTTCTTTTTGATGGATTCATGGTTATTCCATCAATCCCTGTGTTAAAACCTAGCACGACCATGATTCCATTTAAGTGTAAAAGGCACCTTTGTGTGGTTTGGTTTTGTTCTCTTCATGCATCATATGGCTCTGTCTTGTATCGAGCATTTCTTTTGAAAGGAAGTCTGTATATGTTTGATGAATATAGATCTCAGGTTCAGAGCTACATGTTTTCGGTTAAATGCTAGTGTTGAATCGGGATTGGTGTTGATTATATTGTTGAAGACATGTGTGTATGTTTGGTTCATCAAACATGATCTTGGTTTGGTCCAGATTTAAGAAGGACCTATGTGTGATTAAATCGGGCCCGATTATTGTTTGATGACAGTGGATTATGTCAGTCAGTGTTGAAAATGCGACTGTTGGTGGTTAGTACTGGGTCTATTATTATTTGATTTCAAGAATTGAACATTGGATATGGATAATTGGAATCACTGTGCATATTATGTTTGTTTTAAAAAGAAAAGGTCAACATTAAAACATACAGGACTATGGCTCGAATGGTTATGATGTTACTGTGAAATTCGAAATGGTATTTGCATAGTTATTGTATAGGATGCACAGATTGATATAATTGAAGAATTCTGGGAAATTAATTTTTTTTTATTAAAGACAGCAAGCATTCTGTATGTAAATGAGGAACAGTTAAATGATTTTGGTCTTGAAAGTGGATGCTTTTTGGATTATGATTGGAACAGAGTTATGGTTGTTGGTTGATTTAATCTATTTTATGAACATTATTTGTATTTTTTTTTTTTAAATAAAAAAGGGCAGTTCCTGCTATATTATAATATCTCAAAACTTTGACAAAATAAACAGAGTCATGGCAACCGTCACCAAAAAATGATGTCGGTAACCGGAAACCAGCATAAGTGGGAGGTAACTATCAGTTATACAGTAATGCAATCATAATAAAAGAGACATCTGTCCTGCCCTAAGGAAACCAAGACAGGTTCCTAGGGTCCAGATAAACTTAAAGCAGTTACACAGTAAAACTAAAAACCTATAAAACATAAGAACCTATGCACCCGGTGACATGTCACGCCCTCCATCTTGCCAGGTCCTCGTCGGAATGGCAAAAGTCTGAGTACACAGGGGGCACTTTCGCTGAGCTGGAGCACCGGAGAACGCATCTAGTAACAAATCCATACGCTGACCCATGAGGAGGGCCCTGTGTTCCAAGTCCGCCATGTGGCTACGGAGCTCAAACACTAAAGCCAGGTGTTCTTCGCTGAGAGGACCATGCGTACCATCACCCGAGCCACTAGGTGGAGCAGTCTCTTGTTCCACAGCTTCGCCAATGTCAACCGCTTGCTTCCTCTACACCCCGACCGTCTCTGCATTCACCACCTTCTCAGCGCCGGTAGCAAACAGGTCCTCTGGCCATGGGATTTCCTCAATTACGCAGCCAGGAAGGTCATCAACCATAGTCGTGATGCGCTTGGTGCCCTGTTCGCTGGGCGTCTCCATGGCTCTTTTTATCTCGTCGCGCGGCAAGTCCCCAAGCGACAGGTCCTCCTCCACGACACAGGATGGAAATAGCATCATGGTATCGGCCTCCTTCCCAACCCTGCTGTAGCCAGCGCCCTGCTCGATGATGGAGTCGAGCATCGTCCTCCCCTCAGCCCGGGCCCTCTTCCTGAGAATGGACGACGCCAAGGCCAGAGCATGCTCGAGCTCCTCCTCCCGCCGCCTTTGCTCTTTATGTGCAGCCCAAGCTGAGCCTCGTCGAGGCTTTCCACGATGCCTGACCATTGAATTCAAGCTAATGCCAATCAAACGCAGAACAGAATTGGAAAGAAACCAGGTCAGGAGCGGCTGCACCAGAAGCCTGTCTTCTCCGCTCGGGTTCAAAAGAAAGAAGGCAGGAGCCTTTCTAGACACATATAAAAGCCCCCATCCCTGGAGAATCCTCTCGGAGTGCAGTGAGAAGGCGAGAAATGACCATAACAAAGCTGCACCAAGAGCCTTTCTACGCTGCTCAGGCTCCCGAGGAATACCATAACCGAAATGCCAAAGCCTCCGTCCATCCATATTCACAATGAAACCGTATGCGCAGGGGGGGTTAATGTCCACACGAGGGAGGCGTACCTCCATCACATATCCACTGCTATGGCCGTCCACCATTGTTAATGCGAATGTGTGGGTGGCGGCCATCAGCCATTAAACCAGGGCTGGGTGCACGTCCAGTTGTCACCTCCATCAAGCCGCGTCTCACCCCATCTGGGGCATGAAAATTATTTGTATTATTCCCTCTCATTTTCTCACTTTTTCACTCATTATAACCCTTTCACGATCCCAAATTCAATTTTACACGCCCTATTCATTAAAAAAAATTAAAACTTTGTATGGCAGTGGTAAAAGATGGCACACAGATAGATGGCAGCTGATATATTTTGGTATTGTTTGCACAGTCGGTTATTTAATGAATTGTTGAGAAGTACTCGTGTTCTTACTCCCTATCATGATATCACATTTTTGCTTATTACAATCCCCCCAGATATCCCATGAACCCTATTTCACTCCCTGCTCATTTGGAAATTATTAAATATTTTTTATGGATTGGATTGCATGGCTCTTATGTTAATTTCTGAGCCAAACTTTGTTTCATATAAAGAGAATGTCATGTATGGTCTGTTAAGGGATAGTTGCTAATAAATTGTTGCATAAAGGATGAGTTTCTTCAGCAGAGGAAGTCATGGCAGAAACAACAGGGGAAGAGGTAACTAGAACAGAGGGCCTAGAAGGCCCAGATTCTCAATACATTTCGATGACGATCCTCAAGAGTTGAACCAGATTTTTCAAGATGGGTTCTTCAATTGGATTGGGAAAGGGATAATTCAGCCTAGACCAGAGAGGCCTCCCTTCCAACCCCAAAATGTTCCTGGTATCCTTGTGCCTCCCCATGTATCTTTGCAACCATAAGTTCTTGAGAATGATGGCTAGCAGGAGATTGTTCACCCAGTAGTCTCCCACCATTGTGGCTAGACCAACTTGTCATTGCCTCCTCCTCCTCCTCCTCCACCTATAAACCCAAATGTTCAGATTTCCCATGCACACTCACCTGCACAGCCCTCCCATCCAAGCAAACAACTCAAAACTGAGGCTCCCCATGTGCAAGACAAAGGTAAATTTG
Organism: Picea engelmannii; assembly: GCA_009831015.1. Lineage (NCBI taxonomy): Eukaryota > Viridiplantae > Streptophyta > Pinopsida > Pinales > Pinaceae > Picea > Picea engelmannii. The sequence continues at coordinate 37,120 of ML829316.1, read as the reverse complement.
TTGCTTCCCCCTCATCTCCTTCAAGTGACTTAGCGAAGTCAGTGTCCTCCCGTATGCACTTGAGGGATGATTTCTCCCATGTTATTAGTGATATTAAGCCTCAAGTTTCCACCCAACCTAAAGCTAATTCAGGGAAGTCCAAAGGGGACAACGGTGACAAAAGAAGAATTGCCTCTCAAAGTGGAAAATATGGATTTTGATTTATGTGTTTATAATTGATTTGTTGAGGACAGTGGACTGCAAAAAGTTTTGGACAACAAACTATTTTTTGGGATATTGTGGATATTTACATGTTTTGGACATCATTTGAAATATTTCTGATATTTAAATTTCAAAATGTGGAAATAATTATGGGAGCCACAAGGAGGCATGTGTTTAATTGGTTTTCTAATTGTGTTTATTTTTGTTAAGAAATAAAGGGAGTGACAAGGGGTCCCACCTACTTAGTTATTATTTAATAAAAAGGCCCTTAATTATTATTATTATTACTTGCCCTAAACTAAAATTAGTTAAGTTTTGGTTAACTTAACTAAATGAGGTAGTTAAACTACTTCAACTAATTTGGAATGCATAAAAGCCAAATGAGAAGGAAGAACAAGAGGAGAATGGAAGGAGAAAGCAATACTAAGGTTTGCTCTTCAGTTTTATTGATCTAGTTCAGTTTTCATTCATTCTTCAGTTCATTAAAGGCATAATTCTCTTTTTGACAGCAGGGTCCTATTGTAGACAACAAGGTTCAAAGCATAACCATATCATTAAGATGCTTGTTTCAGAGGTGTTGATCTATCTTTGATAGTGTTAGCAACAATTCTTGTCTTGGGCGTAAGAGTATCCAGGTCTGTAGGCTGCATGACAAGTACCCAAGCGTAGCACAGAAAAATCTCGTTTCCGGTTACCAATCAAGTGAGGGGACGATGTTATGTTGTCAATGGCCAAGATCCATCTATAGAGTAGATCGACGATCGACGGGTAATCGTGGTTAGCAGATTTGCTCCAGGATTAGCGCAATGGATAGCGCTTATATATCACCAAAAGGATCTCAGTCGTCCATTTCGGAGGAGTATGTGGCACACGATCGAGCTATATCACCACTTCACCCTTTGTGAATTTGAAGAACGAGGACCAGCCTCCTCTCAGCCGCGAGATGCGAAGTGTCGAAGGCGTCTAGGACTCAAGCCCACAGTCTTGCCGAGATGATCAGAATCGTCCATCAGAGAGGGACATGTGGTGCGTAATTAGGCTCTATTGCCTCCTCTCCTTTTGTAACTTCGAAGCACCAGGAGCAGCCTCCTCACAGCTGCGAGACACAAAGCGCCAAAAGCATTCATGACTCGGGCCCATAGTATTGCCGAAAGTGATCTCAGTCGTCCATCCCGCATAGACACATGGTGCGCGATTAGGCTCTATCGCCTCTTCGCGCATCACGACTTTGAAGAGTAAGGACTATCTCCTTCCCATCCACAAGACGCGAAGTGTCGAAGCTCCTAAGCATATCAGCTCGGCCACTCCTTGAGGAAGCAGTTAATGAAAATCGAGCAGGTAGATGAAACCTCAGCTCAAGCCATAAATGGAAGGTATGGGAGGCCTAGAGCAATCAGCCCGTGGTACCCTTGTGCGCAGGTCCCCCCTGCAAGAGCCATGCTAAGTTAAGGTGGCGTCTGATGAAGGATTTTTGTCCGAGTTTGACTGAAGGGACACCACGCTTTGGAGGTCCAAGCACGCCTCTGTTGGGTGAATTTGGAGGAGTATATGTAGGCATTTTTGCCATTTTTGTAAGGATGGATTGTTGAGTTTAGCTCCCGATTGTAAATTTTTGATGAAGCACTGGTTGCTCTGGTTATGTAGTGGCACTTGAGACTTCTTGCCTTATGAATGTCAGCCTCTTTCCACCTCTCTGTGTACATTGTGTTAGAACAACTCGGAATTGGAGGATCCAATCAAGTTGTGTTGTTATAGGATGATGTATGTTGGATCACTGTAATAGTTATATTGTTTCTAATCAGTTCTTGTATCTTCTCAATGCTGAATGACTTGGATTTGGAAGATCCATCCAAGTCAGCCCTCAGTTCCTCGAAACTTTGAACCAAGAGGATCTTGTATTCTAAGTTTTTCCTCTTCAAGCTGCTGAAAGGCCTGATGCCCAAAGTGGTCTTGCTCACTCATCTCACTAATTCTTCCATCTGCTCATTTTATAACCAACTAACTGATGAAAGTTGGATCAAGACCTCCTTTGTTTTTCTACATACCAAGCCCCATTTTTCGAGTTCGAGCGATATTTTCTCGAGTCTCTATCCATCTGATCACCCCTTTAAAACAAATCATGACATAAAATTGATGGGCATCGGGCTCTGATCCTGCTGGAATCCAGGAGTGACTTCCAACGCCAACATTTCTGGTGTCGTTGCCGGGGACGAAGTTGAAAATTTTCCTTGAGATTGAACAACATTGAGCCTTTGATTCTGAAGGTGCATCAGGCATCAAATCCTTTGAAGATTGCTACTATGCACCTAGTGACTCCATTGTGACGACTCCACTGGAACGAACCTGTTGTTTTAGTTGTGGCTTCTAGAGGCAGACACACGCGGTCCCATCCACAGTTGCCTCTAGCTACACCTATAACTGATCTGGAGGTGATTTTCAGAAAAGGAAAGGCCTCTGAAGGAGAAACTTCCACCGCCGAACCAGGTAATCCACCATCTCCTTCTATAGAAACTCCATTTTCTTCTCCTCATCTTCCTAGCAGACCTTTTTCTGAAGTTTCTCATTTCCTAAATTTCGGGAGTGTTCCTGCTGAGTTTTCCCCTCCCGGTCTGGGATTGGAGGGAGAAATCCTTGTCACTCTGCTTTCCCCTGAAGCTCTACCTTGGCGTGGACCTAGGACCATAGCAAACTTCCCCACTCCTAGCTTTTCCACTCCTCCTCTTGTTACTATTGCCACTTCTGCAGAGAGAGAAGCATCTACTGACTCAAGCCCGTTAGCCTTCTCCAAAAATCCCCCATTGTTTCCTGGAAGCTCATTCTAGGTATCCCCTTTTTGAGCCCCTTCCCCTCTGAGTTCTCCTCCACCTAATATCCCTATGGCAGGAGAAAATCCCCCTATGACCAGAATGGAGGCTATTATAGCTGTTAGGTATGCTTCCCTTGTGTTACCTCAGCCTCTCAATGCCCTTCCAATGGATGGCTACCTCAAGTAGCTGCCCAAGTTTACAGGCAAAGGAGACATAACTGCAGAAGAACACCTTGAAGCCTTCTACAGTTTTACAGACGATCATGTTATCATGCATGCAAATGTATGGATGAGGATTTTCGTCCATAGTCTTGAAGGCGAGGCTAGAAAATGGTTTAGGGCCTTGCCTCTTGGATCTATTAATGGGATTGAGGCTCTGGATAATGCCTTTTTGAGACAGTGGGGAGACAAAAAGGACTTCATGTATTACATGACAAAGTTTGGATCTTTGAAGAGAAAGGAAGGATAGTTTGTTTCTAACTTCTCTAAAGATTTAACAAAATGTATAATAAAATCCCTACTGAGATTAATCCCTCAGAAGCCTCTGCGAAGATCACTTATGCTAGCGCTTTTGATCCCGATTTATGCCTTCTATTGAGGGAAAGGAGAGCCACCACTCTGGCGCACATATAGGACACGGCCGTAGAAGTAGAGTCTAATATATTGGTTGTTGATCGACTCGGGAATAAGACTGACAGAGACATACCCAGGAGGAGACCTGAAGCCTCCTCATCCTATTCCTCTCCCCTTCCTCCTCAAATGGATGAGGTAACTAAAGTGTTGAAATCTCTCTCAGCTAGGATGGAAAAGTGGGAGTTAGAGGGGAATCCCACGTATAGAAACCCCCAGAATACTGATAACAGAGGTTTCAGGAGGCCTGGTAACCATATGCCATGGACTTTGCCAAAGGCACAAAGAAGCAGAGACAAGGATGATCAGAGGATTCAGACCCCTCTCCATAATAGCCTAGTTGCTGATGAAGAAGGGGAGGAAGTGGATGAACTTGACCCTGAGATCCACTGCATCAAGGAAACTTCTTTGTTTCCTCATTTGACTCAATATGCATATGAAGAATCCCTTATCAACACTCAAATCAACGAGTTGAGTAAAGGGGAAAAGGCCAGCAACACTCCTAGAAGATACCATCTCAGGTCAAAAAAGAAAGAAGGGAATTTTGATAGCCAGGATCAGCCCCTCATAGCAGAAAGGCCTACTAAAGTTGCAGCGACCACTACTAAAGAAAAGAAAACTCAGAATGCTTCGCTAGCAGCCAAGGAACCTGTCTTCGAGGTAAGGGAAGCTCCTAAGTCTCTCTCCCCCTTTAGTTTTGAGCATGAGATTCAGAAAATTAGAATTCATGTACCCCTAACCGAACTAGTGAAAAATGAAGCTTTCAAAAGGTCCCTCTCCAAGCTGCTACAATCTGAGCCCCCCCAGCCTGCCACGAACTCAATAAACCTCCAATATGAAAAGCCAGCAGTCGTCCTAGGTCCCATGGTAGAAGATAGATATGATTCATCCCCTCCTTTCTACACATCCCTGAACATACATGATAAAGTGTTGCATAACTGCCTCATGGGTTTAGGGGCTTCCCATAACCTTATGCCCAAAATAGTCATGGAAGAATTGGGACTGGAAGTGACAAAGGCTTATCATGATTTGTACTCTTTTGATTCAAGGAGGGTGCAATGCCTTGGAGTCATCAAAGACTTGGCGATCTCTCTGTTTCAGCTGCCAATGAAGAGAGTGGTCATGGACATTGTAGTGGTCGACGTTCCTCCCAAGTTTGGCATGCTGCTGTCAAGATCTTGGACTAAAAAGCTTGGAGGAACATTACAGATGGATCTCACATATGCTATTATTCCAGTCTTTGGAGGGGAACACAGGAGGTTGTACAGAGAAGCCCAGCTAGCCTATATTTTCGGTGATGAAGCAAACCCCACCAATCATCCCATCTTTTCACTGGACACTGATTTGGGGTCTAGTTTATAGCAGATCACAGATGCCCCTGAAGCCCCTTTTCAAATCAGAAAGCACCCCTTATTTGATCATGAGACACCTCCTCCAAACACCTCCATTTTGAAAATGTTTTTCGACGGAGCTTCTTCTAGCGAAGGCACAAGCGCTGCAGTGGTTTTCATGTCACCTTCTCAAGAGATTATATCCCTGTCATACAAGTTGGAATTTGAAACCACCAACAATGTGGCAGAGTATGAAGCTCTGGTTCTGGGTTTAAGAGTCGCAAAGGATATGGGGATAGAGGAGATAGATGCAAGTCAGAAATACTTATCGAGCCAAGCATCCTCGGCTCAGGAGCTACAGGAATGAGGTGTGGGACTCAATCGAAAATTTCTTCTCGGCTTTCAACATCTCTTTTATTCCAAGGGAGAAAAATGCTTTGGCTAATTCCTTAGCCATTTCGGCGAGTCTGTTCAGAATCCCTCTGCCGCCTAAGAAAAAATACGATGTTGAGATAAAATATAGGCTAGTTGTACTGGACAATGTCAGACATTGGAAGGTATTCGAAGACGATTTTGAAATCAAGAATTTTCTGCAGGCTGTCAATGAATTTTCTGAGTTGCACATTGACCAGGACCCGGACCTTGAAGGTCAACCCTGCACTAAGGTATTTTCAAATAAAATTGCTAATCACCAGATTATTCAGCTGCCTAGCAATCACATTCTGAGGGGACTATTCCCTTTAGAAGGATTGTTCGATGGGAATGATGTGGCAGTAAAGGGTAGGGTTTCAGATGAATATGTTGACACAATTGAGTGCAACATTGGCACACTGGAGGAGCCTAAGTTTGTCAAGTTGTCAAGCAGTTTGACCAGAGAACAAAGGGCCGAATATACCGAGTTATTAAGAATTTGTTGATGTGTTTGCATGGACCTATGAAGACCTCAAGACATATGACGCATCTGTCATTGAACACAAGATCCCACTGAAGGATGAGCCTAAACCATTTAGGCAAAAGCTAAGACAGATAAACCCCATGTTGCTGCATGTCATGGAAAAAGAAGTGAAGAAATTGTTAGATGCCCAAATCATTGTCCCCTTGAGATATTCTGAATCGGTGGCCAATTTGGTCCCAGTAAGGAAGAGAAGTGGCGAGATCAGGCTTTGTGTCGACTTCAGGAATCTGAACAGAAACTCAAGAAAGGACAATTACCCCCTACCTAAGATGGAACACATATTGCAAAGGGTAACTGGTGCATCTAGGATATCCACGATCGATGGTTTTTCTATCTATAATCAGATATCGGTCGTGCCAGAGGACGGGGAAAAGATAGCCTTCACCACTCCTTGGGGCACATTCATGTATGCCAAAATGTTGTTTGGACTTATGAATGGAGGAGCGACATTTCAGCAAGCCATAGACATAGCCTTCATTGGGGAGAAAGACCAGTTTGTGGTGATCTATCTAGACGACATCACAGTCTTCTCCAGGTCTGATAAAGAGCACTATTGTCACCTGAGAAAAGTGTTCTTGAAGTGTCGGAGGTTTGGCCTATCCTTAAACCCCAAAAAATCTTTGTTTGCTATGAAGGAGGGGAAATTGTTAGGTCATATAGTATCAACAAAAGGAGTGAGGATTGATCCTAGCAGGGTAGAGGTAATTCAGACTCTGTCACTTCCCCGATCTAGAAAGGAAGTTCAGGCCTTTTTAGGGAAGATTAACTTTCTAAGGAGGTTCATCTCAAATTTTGTTGAGATGGTGAAACACATCACATCCATGCTCAGGAAAGGAAAAGAAGTAAAATGGATTGTTGAACCCAGGGAATCTTTTATCCAAATAAAAAGGGCATTGACTGAGGCACCTGTGTTGATCAGTCCTAACTATTCCAAAGACTTCCTAGTTTTTTCTTTTGCTTCTTTTGATACAGTAGTAGTGGTCTTATTGCAAAAAAATGAGGAAGGGCGAGAGCAACCCATTGCCTTCTTCAATAAAGCATTAAGGGATGCATAAATCAGGTACGAAATCATAGAGAAATAGGCCTATGCCTTGGTGAAATCTCTCAAAGCTTTCAGAGTCTATGTCTTGCACTCAAAAGTGACCGCATACATTCCTTCGGCCTCTGTGAAGGACATCCTTGTACAGTCCGACATAGATGGGAGAAGAGGCAAATGGATTGCTAAGATCTTGGAGTTTGATCTGAAGATCAATACCACCAAGTTGGTAAAGGGGCAGGGTTTAGCCAAGCTGTTGGCTTAATCTAATTGCAAATCCTTGGGGATCAGCTTCATCAATGCTTGTTCAGAAAATCAGGAAGTTGAGTCGTCCAACAAAGGTTCTCAAGGTGACTTATCGCTAGCAGAATGCACCTACTATAGAGATATCTTGTATTTTCTGCAGAAGTTGAGGCCCCCTGATGGAATGGGTAAAAGTAAGGCAAGGTCTTTAAAACTCAAGTCGGTCAAATATTGCCTCATTGGCCAAGTCTTGTACTGGAGAGACCCTCTAGGGGTGTTACTGAAGTGTTTGAACCCACAGGAATCCCAGAAGGTTATATTTGAATTCCATAATGGCCTTTGTGGAGGACATTATTTTTGGAAGACCACAGCTCATAAAATTCTCAGAGTTGGGTACTACTGGCCCACCTTATTCACCGATGTCTGCAGAGAATTCAGACCTTGCATCATATGCCAAAAGTTCTCAGGAAAGCAGTAGCTTAGACCATTGCCACTGAAGCCTGTAATGGCTTCATCACCTTTTCAATAGTGGGGGATGGATTTCATCGGGGAAATCCATCCTCCCTCAAGTGACCAACACAGATGGATCCTGACTGCAATAGACTATTTCACCAAGTGGATAGAAGCTACCCCCACCAGAAGTGCATCACACAAAGTAATTATCAGCTTCCTGGGGGATATCATAGCCAGATTTGGCTGTCCCAACAGGATTGTCACTGATAATGCTGCTTCGTTCAAATCTAAGCCTCTGATTAAGTTCTATGAGCAGTTCTAGATCTCTTTAATTCACTCCACCCCCTATTATCCACAAGGAAATGGACTGGTAGAATCTTCCAATAAAAGCCTAATCAAGCTCATTAAAATATTATTGGAAGACAATAAGAGGGTTTGGGATTCAAAGCTCAAATTTTCTCTATGGGCCGATCGAGTGACAACGAAGAAATCCCTGGGCACCTCGCCTTTTCAGCTGGTCTATGGAATAGAGGCGATTTTTCCCACTCAACTCGCCTTACCTGTAGCAAAGTTCTTTCAAGATTATGAAGGAGAGTCGGATCATATGGTCAAAAGGATTCATCAGATGGTGGAAGTACAACAGATCAGGGAACAGGTGATGGATGCAGCTCATAGTCATCAGTAGAAGGTCAAACAGGCTTTTGACAGGAAGGTCAAGAAGAAGGAGTTCGAGATAGAGGATTTGGTACTTAAGTGGGATGCACCCAGACAGGATAAGGGAAAACACAGCAAGTTTGACGCCCTCTAGATTGGGACCTTCAAAATCTCTAAGATTTTCTCAAATAACACGTACATATTGCAGGAATTAGAGGGTGAAGAAGTTTTTAACAGCCCAATAAATGGGCATTTTCTGAAAAAATGTTTTGTTTGAGCCTTAGATGGCTCCTTTGTTTGTAAATATTGTCCTTTTGGTTCTTTGTTTATTTTTTATTATTTTTCGGCTTAGTAAATGACTCCATAGCCCAATAGCAAGGCATCGAAGCTGTGAAATGAGTTCTTAGAGCATCGCAGGGACAACTCTATCCCCCATGGAGCCTAATGTTAACAACAATTCTTGTCTTGGGCGTAAGAGTATCCAGGTCTGCAGGTTGCACGACAAGCGCCCAAGCGTAGCACAGAAAAATCTCGTTTCTATTTACCAATCAAGTGAGCGGGCGATGTTATGTTGTCAAGGGCCAAGATCCATCTATAGAGAAGATCGACGATCGGCGGGTAATCGCGGTTAGCAGAGTTGCGCCAGGATTAGCACAATGGATAGTGCTTATATATCACCAAAATGATCTCAGCCGTCCATTCTGGAGGAGTACGTGGCACACAATCGAGCTATATCGCCACTTCTCCCTTTGTGACTTTGAAGAACGAGGACCACCCTCCTCCAAGCCTCGAGATGCGAAGTGCCGAAGGCGTCCAGGACCCGGGCCCACAGTCTTGCCGAGATTATCAGGACCATCCATCAAAGAGGGACACGTGGTGAGCGATTAGGTTCTATTGCCTCCTTGCCTTTCGTAACTTCGAAGTACCAAGAACATCCTCCTCACAGCTGCGAGACGCGAAGCGTCGAAAGCATTCAGGACTTGGGCCCACAGTATCGCCGAAAGTGATCTCAGTCGTCCATCCCGCACGGACACGTGGTGCACGATTAGGCTCTATCGCCTCTTCGCGCATCACGACTTTGAAGAGTAAGGACTAGCTCCTTCCCATCCACGAGACGCAAAGTGACGAAGCTCCTGAGCATATCGTCTCGGCCACTCCCTGAGGAAGCAGTTAATGAAAATCAAGCAGGTAGATGAAACCTCAGCTCGAGCCATAAATGGAAGGTATGGGAGGCCTAGAGCAATCAGCCCGTGGTACCCTTGTGCACAGGTCCCCCCTGCAAGAGCCATGTTGAGTTAAGGTGGCGTCTGACGAAGGATTTCCATCCGAGTTTGACTAAAGGGATGCCATGCCTTGGAGGTCCGAGCACGCCTCTGTTGGGTGAATTTGGAGGAGTATATGTAGGCATTTTTTCCATTTTTGTAAGGATGGATGGTTGATTTTAGCTCCCAATTGTAAAGTTTTGATGAAGCACTGGTTGCTCTGGTTATGTAGTGGCACTTGAGACTTCTTCCCTTATGAATGTCAGCCTCTTTCCACCTGATCCGAAATCAAATCCAGAAGCCTGACAGGGCTTGAAAAATGCTCAAAACTGAAAGTGCTCAGAATTTGATGAAACCAACACCATTGCGTCCATCTCATCTTCCTGATTCTGGCGGTATATTTACTTTGTCAAATGGGCTTCGTATGCGAAAGTTATCGCGTTCTGATCGAAAGCCCAAACAAGTAAAAAGTCAAAGGTCAACTGGTCAAAAAGTCAACGTTGATGACATCAGCATGCTGACGGTGCAGGAGATGACGTGGCACTCTCTGGCTGATGGTGATTGGGCAGGTTCGCTGACAAGGCAGACATGTGGCAGGCAATTGGACCAGTCAATAACTGACAAGTGGCATTAATCCGTCAAATGGGGAGATGCCACATGGCCCAATCATGGGCAGCCATGTGGCACCCAGTCATCAGTTAAGTGGCATGTTTCAAAAAAATATGTTTTGGGGTCCATGGGTTTTGAACCCATTACCACCACCAAGCCCAACACCTTAAGAAATGGCCTTTTGCCAATACAGCAAATTAATTTTTATGTTATGAAACCCACATTATGAAATATATTGCAAAGTATTGTATGGAGAGGGGCCAGCGCTTAGCCCTTTGGGCTAGCGCTTGGCCATATGGTCCCGTACGACCATGAAAAGGGGGTGTGCGCTCAAGAAAAGGAGCTAAGCCCGAAATTTAACCAATTTATAACTATAAGTGGGTTTTTATAACCAATTTTGAGTTTTAGTTATTAATTAAGCCCATTTTTAATGTATTTACTCCATTTTGGGGAGTTATTGGGTAGTTTTGGAGCCTAAATTTTGGGAGGAAGTTGGAGATGAGCAACTAACTTCCCAGCTATATAACCAAGGCCTATTTGAGGCCTGGGGACAACTTTTGGGGGCATTCAGAGCAGAGTAATGCTGAGGAGAAGCCAAGCCAAAGCCAGTTTGAGGCAGAGAAGCTTTTGAGGAGGAGATGTTGTCGGATCATTTCTGGGAGCTTCGGACGTCCGTTTTGCGTGTCGTTTTCTTTGCATGGTTCTAGAGATCTGGAAGAACATGACCAGATCAGTCTTGTAGCCATTTGGCATTGCAGCGATGTACTTTTGAGCATTTGAACAGAAATAAAGAAGCCTCCCCCACAGAGAAAAGGCCTGGAGACGTAGGCAAAGTTGTGTCGAACTCCGTTATCAATCTGCGTGTTATGGTTTGATGTCTATTATTTCATTTCAGATCTGCATATGTGTATATGGCTGTCATAATTCCTCTTCTTTCCTCATTCTTCACTAAGTTTTCTCAAATGGTTAATTAACGCATGCAAAAGTGAAACTCAACCATAGTCATTAAAAGATCTGACGGATCAAGTGGTATCAGAGCTAGTTGACGTTTGGATTTGAGTTTTGCATGTTAACCAGGGAAAAGCTACAGCGTGGTGAAGGCGATCTTGTTGCAGAGAATCCATTAATTGGATTGAGAAAAAGAGCTTCTCACAGCG
>ML829315.1:205768-223166 GCA_009831015.1 Picea engelmannii | reverse complement strand
GATATATACATTCATATATTTAACCTGGTACTTACCTAATTGTTTTAAATTACACATAATTACTAAAGGAATGATATCATGTAATATATATAATTAAATAAATAAACAAAAGATATTATGCAAAAATTGAAACAAATGAAAATCTTAAATTGAAAAAATTAATGTAAACAAATACATGGAACAATCATTGTCAACATTATGTGCTCCCTCTTTATTGACATCCAAGGAGGAATGTTATTGTTGATAACAAAAATAGGCCACACTGAGTAAATAGACCTAAGCTTTCTAAATGGATTAACACCGTCAGCTGCCAATGAAAGCCTAACATTACGAGGTTCATCTTTGAAATATGCCCATTTTTCCTCAGTTTCCCTAAATGAAGAACCATCGACATACATTCAAAGAACACCATCTTCACTTATGTTATGTGCATGGTGATCCATAAATTGTTCTATGCTTTCACACCTAAACAATTGTTGCAAACGTGGAATTATGGGAATATGATGAAGAACCTTTCGAGGCACCCTTTTTGTTACTTGATCGGTTCAATATCTACTGATAAGAGATTGCAGACATTCGGTTTTCGAAGCATGTTGTCCATAATATATAATATGGTCATTAGGACATGCATCTATAGTTTGATAATCCATTTCAATGTCTTTCATAATGGCATGCAAACATCGATATGTGTGAGGTAAAATATTTGATGATGGTAACAAAAAATCACCTAACAATCTACAACATAAAAAACAACTAGTTAATGTAATAATATTAATCATAAAAAATGCATTCTTATTTTACACATTAATTAACACTAAAAACAAATATAAAAAAATCAACATTTATGTATAGTATGATATGAAACATATTACATACCTTAGTATCTGTGTCATACAAGTGTTTGACAAATTATTAATAACTTTTAAGTTCACCAACAACAATGTAGAAAAGAGAAGATTTTCTCTTGATCCTTCATAAAGTCGTTTATTTCCCTTTTCTAATAGAGGTTCATCATAAATACCATCATTTTCCCCATCCTCACCCGACTGTGAAAACAAATCTTGGATCATTTGATTTGTCCCTTCATCTTCTTCCATGGGATCATTAAATTGATTTGTCCCATCATATTCTTCCATGAGATCCTCATTTTCTTGGTCATGATGATGTTCCTCAGCTTGTAAAACATCATTTCTACTAATACTTGGTGCAATATTCTGTGGAAAGTTAGAGGGAAACTCTAACTTTATAATTACAAACAATCATGAAAAATTATTGTCTACTATAACAAACATTCAAACAATATATATATATATATAATTTTATATAAAATTGACAAAATAAAAAAAGATAATGAATATATAGCTAATTACCATGGGAGAATATTCATTCGATCTGCCATCAATGTGACCATATTTCCTACAATGTTTTGTAGTTGTTGCTATTAAAATTCTTACGGGACATCTAAGGCAACATGTTTTACAAGGGCAATAACATCTACCATCACCCTTTTCACCCTCTTTACATTTTTCCCCACCTCTAACAACATTCTACGACATTTTTCCGCATAAAAATACACTTTCGGAACCGTCGTTATTATAGCAAGATTGCCGCAACATCTTTAAATCGTCAAATATTTATAGGCCAATTTTAGGTCACTATCGTCGCAATTGCGATGATAGTGACTTAAAAATAATTTTTTTCCACCTGTTTATTTTAGGTCATTTTCAACGGTAAATTTTAACTAAATTATTATGGTCAAAGTTCATCGCTCTTGTGAAGGACAATCTAAAGTTGTCTCTCTTGCGACACACATTGACCATAATAATTTAGTCAAACTACAGGCATCGATATTGTGTACGGGGTAGATTTAGAAAAAATGAACTTTTTCTCTTGCATGTTGTGACGAAAGAGTGATTTTGTCGCAAATTTTCAATATGTAGTAGTGGTAGGGGATAACAGGTCATTTGACTACATTGGAAATAAATCAATCTTCTCCCAGACCTCAGTTTTATAAACAATAGAGAGATGCCACATGTTGGAAACCAAGGCCTCAACAAGAGGCAAAGGCCTCAAATACTTTGAAATGAGCTAGTACAGTTCATATAAAATCTTGGTGCCTCTCATTCCAAGAAACTCACAGAGAAAATGAATGATCTTAATGAGACAAATATTCTTCTGATGATATGAATTATATTGATATGATTTGTGTTTTCCAAGAGTAACTAGTTACCCAATATCAAATCAATGAAGCCAGAAGAAGAGAAGAAAGAGAGGGGAGACTTCCGGCCTTGAATCAGTTGAAAGATGATAAAAACAAGGAATTAAGGGGGAGGGAATCAAAGACCTACACTAGAATAAATAAATATTCATCCCCTCCATCACAACCTGATATTCCTCTTCCATTAGCAGAGAAGGTGGCTTCACCATCTCCACCTCTAGTAAGTGAGTTGCCACACACCCTCTACAAAGGAACCCATGAATGAGACACTACAACCCCTTGTATGTCATGAATCCCATGCTCGTTGAGTCTTGAGCTTTAACCACTTCACCCACTTTACATGGCTTAGAGAGGGATCTATTGGAAACTTTCCTTAACCTAGGAAAATATCTACCTAGCATGAAACCTCGTCAACTCTCCCATATTCAGGCTTGACAATTCACATAATGTCTTTGAGCACTTAATTGTTTGACATACTGATATTTGATGCACATCCTTAGGTGGCTCATTTATTGATGTTATGACTTGAGATCCTTGGAGGCCATGCTTATTTTTTTTTGCAGGACCTAGTTGGTGGATAATTTTGGAAGAACAAGCCTATCTTGGGCTTCCATGGGGCTTGAATCCCATAGGTGTATGTCAAGGGCATGCATTCCAAATGAGAGAGATCAAACTTTGAAGTCCTAGTATATGACTTGGAAGACATAGCCTAGCCCCCACAAGCCAAACATTTTTCCTAGGAGAGGAAAAATGTCACCTTTAGAGGCATAACGACACCTAGGGGGGTTAGGGTTTGGTGGTGAGTTGACATGTGTTGGCACAACGAAATTTTGAGGGGATTGAGCCTTGATCATGAAGGAATTTTTGGGATGCTTGAAATGTGGCTTTGGGAAGCCTTTCTACACTCTTACATCACCAACGATCTTCTCCTAGTGCCAAAAAGTCCCCTAAAGGGGTGAGGTCCATATAACTAGGGATTTTCTTTGTGAAAAATTGAAATTAAAGTAGATTGTTTAATATTACTTTGTAAAAGGGGAAATATTAGGGTTTTTGACGCCAAGTCTTGTGGTTTTCCCTTAATTATGTCGACAAACTATCTTAGTGACATTTTGTATAAATAAGAGATCATAATATCTCATTTTAACATAACTCTCCCTCTTGTGAGAAGTACTTGGTCTGAAATTTTCAATACACTTGGAGTATTTTTCCTTTTGTGCTATGGAATAATTCTTTTACGGTTATGGTTGATGATGATGATGGTGCACTATCTCTTGGAGGTCAATTTTTTATGTTGTGGAGGTTTACTTTGGCATGTTAAAAGTTTTTTCTTGAATGGTATGGTTGATTTACCTTGCTATTATCATTTGTAGTTAAAGTTTAAGTTGTTTTGGCCAAGGATAGATAGGGAGTATAAGGCTATGCACCCCTATCCTAGTTTCCACCATTTTATACCCATCATATTTAAACCCTAGCTAAGTTGCTTACCTTGGGAAGTAAGAGGATTTACACCCCCCAAGTTTAAGTAACCCTAGATCTTTATTTTTGACCCCATTAACCCATAACTAAAGGCACTATTATTTCATTGGAGAAACAAAATATTGCATTGGGAAACGTGATTTCTTGTCCTTTATACCTTTTGAAACTTGGATTGTATTCCTTGTGCCTTGGGCACCTCACATCCAATAGGGCATCCCCATCAAAGGGATATTTCTTGATGTTGTTACAAATTTTCATCTTCAACCATTATGGATGCAGAAAACCCTAACTCAATTGCTTAATAACTGTCTCATAAACCATTGGAAATTGCCCAAAGTTTTCACACTTATCTTACTTGCTCTATCACACTTTTTGGAAAAGTTTTGTGTTTTTTTGGTGGTTGATTTTCTTGCTGTAATACATTGCTGATATAATTTTCTGCAGAAAAGTGTTTACAACAACCTTATATTTCCATGCTAGTATCTTGGTCTTTCATCTTGACGTTTCCTAGTCTTTAGCTAGCCTTTCTCTTGTATCCTCTACTTGATTTCTAGAATTTATTTTGAACCTTATGGTGCCATTCTATTGCTGATATACATTGTTACTAACAAATTCTGTTAGGGACGCCAAGCTTAACTTGCTTTTCCAATTGATTATATTTCAATATATGCCTGTTTTTCTTGTGTCTCGGGTAGGTATTTCACCATTTGCAGGTTACTCAACATACTTGGAAAATCTTGGACCTTCCCAATACTTCATTCCAAGACTTTCATACCATTGATATTTTTATTCTAGGGACTTCATCTCCATATTCATATTTTTCCATCTCTTTCCCCCTAGGGTCACCGAGATTCCCCTCTTGAGGTGACTACCTCACCTCTAAAGTGATGGGGACACTTGACTAAGGTGAAATTGGGTAGGTGACCTCTTATTTTTTTCCATTTAGGGGTCGGGTCGATCTTTTCCCAACCTACAAATTGTGCGATAAAAGTCCGAACATACTCTACCTTGATGTTATTTTCTGTAACATGTTCCTGTAGAAAATGAAACTTGATCAGAATGTGTTTCAACTTGGAATGCATCATTGTATTCTCAGAGATATGTATAACACTGGTATTATCACAAAATATCGGAATAGGCTCGTCATATTCCACCTGTATGTCCTGCAAAGTTTTCTTCATCGAGAGAACATGTGTACAACATGTTGTTTCTGCAATATACTCTACTCATGTTGTCGACAATGATACTGAAGACTATTTCTTACTCAACTAGGTTACCAGAAAATCACCCAAGTAGAAGGCTGCTCCACTTGTACTTATTTTGTGATCAACACTTCCTTTCTAATTCGCATCTGTGTAGGCAACTAGAGATAGATCATTTTGTTTTGGATACTGTTAAATACTAGGTCTGCACCTCTTCCTTCTTTCCCTCCATCATCCTATCCATATGTCAACTTAATTATTTCTTAGTTTCTTTTCCTTTGTGTGTTGAATTATTTTGTTCTCATTTCCTCTTCCTATTTGTTTTTTTCTAATTTTCTTGCTATTTACAAGGTTAGTACATGTTATGGTTTGGATTGAATAAGACACATCACAATGGTTATGTCACTAGTGGGTTGCTAGCAGGTTAACCTAGGTATTTTATGTAAAAATACATTGATTGCAAGAATGTGCTTATTCTTGCAAACAACAAAAAACATGCTATTTTATTGGATTTAACATTCAAAAAATTTAAAAAAATTTAAATCAAGTTGTGTTGACACCTCACATGTGTGTGCATGTCTATGAGAAATCACGATCACATGAGCTACCACCAATTTAACCATCATTATAGACTTCATGTTAAGAGTCATGCAGATTTTCTCCTTAAACTATTATCATTGCAGGATCATGTGTAATAACTACTGAAGGTGGTAAAGGAACCCGAAATAATGCATGGATTTGGTCATAACTTCCAACAGAAGCAGCTAGAAGGCCATGGTTTCTCCCCGAGAGCATTGGAAATTGAATAGAACAGAGCCATAGGGGATTGAACTTTTTGAAGCCATTCCAGAAATAGGATACATTTTCATAGAGAAGAATGGTTTGATTGCATCTGTGCTTTCGAAAAGCATCACACAAAAGTGACCCTGCTCTTCATGCAAAATTTCGATGGGTTTCGAAACCAGCTCAAGGACACCACTATTCATATTAAAAATAATTTTATTTCAGGGGCCTACTCTCTTCCAATTATTGGAGAAAGATGGTTTAAAAAGGATAAGATGCTTGCTGAAATATGCAACAAAGTTTTTGTGGTAGAACACCAAAACCCTGACTGGAGTCAGGGTATTTCGATTATGTTTATTAAAGAAAAATGACAGGGCATTCTCACTTAAGTACAAAGGTATATAACAGGAGAAGGGCATTTCTCAATAATCCATTGTTATCACCTTTGTTTCCTTATACACTTAAATGGTGACAAGTAATTAAACCTTCCTTTTTATTTTCTTAAATTCTTAACGAAAATGTCTAAGAGGGTCCAGAGTCACCCTGAATCTGTTCACAAGAGTTTATATCACCAGGATTTTATTAAAATTTTGGTTGCTTTTCCTTTAAATGAAATAGAAATTCCTTGGAAGTATTTTTTGTAGTTTGTAGGCTTACAGGAAGAAGGATATGGAAGAAATCAACAAAAAGAGCAACAAGAAGCTGATCGACAATCAGAAGAGAAAAGGGATGACGGTAATCAAGAAATTAAGGTTTCTCCTGAACCTGGGTTCTCATCAAAGGTTGCCCATGAAAATATAAATAAGAAGGATACACCTGAAAGGGGGTAACCCAATCTAAAAGTGCCAAATCAATTACTCCACAACAAGAAGAAACCCCTTGAATAAAGTTAAGGTCCTCAAAAGAAAAACAAAGAGAGATGGAGAGTGGAAAAATGTTTTTTAGGAATTACATCAGGAAGGGGGGAGACAGGTCACCCCATGAGGTTCATTTTCACCTAAAAATTATGAATATGAGTTTGTGACCACTATCATGCAGCAAGATAAAAATACTAGGTCAAAAGAAATCTAAACAACTCAGTCTCGAGATAATTCCTACAAAGTTTGTGCATGTAGACACCTTAATTAAGGAATCCCATGAAGCCAAATAGAGTAGAAAAAGGAAAGGGAACCATGACCCTGAATTTCCCAGTAAACCTAATAGAAAAACAAGGCTCACAAATCAATTGAGGTTGAATTCTAAGGAAAATTTTAATCCATCCTTAAAATAACAACAACCCATAGTAATTGAGGATGAGGACATTGAAGGGAACATCTTTGGATTTTCCAATATGGAGGAGATGGATATACATACATTGAAAAAGATGACAGGGGATAAAGAAAAGAAGAAATACAAAAAAGGGGAGATCTCAGGCATAAAGTATATTGTTGTAAAAACATAGTACCCTGCAGATTTGGAGTTAGAACAAAATGTAATGGACTTTGGTCTAGACCCTAAGAAAGACTTTGATGACATAACTACAGATACAAAAGTAATTCTTGAGTAGATTCCACATGAGGCCAAACTATCGATCAAAGGAAATTTATTGAAAATGTAGGAACCTATGAGAGAGGTACTTGATAGAAAATCCGAGAAATCCCTAGGTATCAAATGAGGCTAAGGATGTCTAAGTTGTCCATTGATCTCAACAAACTTGTTACAAAGGAAGAAAAAGAGCTCAAGAATGAATGTAGGGTAAATACTTTGATAAAACCAAAGGTTGAAGCTGACAAGGATGTTGATGATAGCCAATAGGTACAAGTTATGAAGTAGGAAATTCAGATCCTAGAGCAACAAAATCAAGATCTTGAAATGCAACACAATAAGGTACAAAAGAAGTACCAGAAGCTACAAAAAAAACATTAGAAAATATGCATGTTCTTGAAAGAGAAAATCTGAAATGTCTCCTTCTTTCAAGGGGAAAAGGAATTCAGGACTTATGCTAGTCGATCCACTTGTGTTCTAGATTGGAATCCAGTTTTAGTGTACATGGGAATCCATGCACAATCACCTGTTAGCTACAACTTTCAAAGGTTTTTGTTATGGAGTTGTTCCACTTCAGTTATCAGCATTAGTCATAGTTTCACTTACATATTTTTTTTGTTTTAGTTAAAGATATGTTCCACTTCCAATTGTAATAAGTGGTTATTTTATTTTTGATATGAACCATATTTTTGTTAAGGTCGAATTGAAGGCAAGTCATGAACTGATACTTCAAACCAGATTCACTCAAGTCAAAGAAATGTTTGCAAATTGTAATTAAGGACTGATAATCAAGTTGTTTACAAGATATAGTGGTAATGTAAAGTTGAACTTTTGAGTTAGATCCTAGAAAGGTGGTCGAACCCTGTTGGGAAAAAGATAAATAGATAGGTTTTTTAACATAGTAAGGTTCAAGTTTTGGGAGATCAAGCATCATAATTTTGGTTGGACCTGAAACATAAGACTGTAAATCTTCCTAGACGGTGAATATAAGTTTTGGTGACATATTTTTTTTTTCTTCTCAAATATTTTGTGTGTATTTAATCTTATCTATATGGAAGTTGGAAATTTAAGCAATGTGTAGTTTCCTGTCCTTTCAAATATTGTCTCAATGAACTGTTTATTCCTATGCAACCTGATTTTCAATTATTTCTTTCAGTAAATAGTTCATTGTAATACAACCTTGTTTGGATGAACTGTGTCAAGATACATGTTTTATATCTGGAATATCATTTCAAGTCTGAAATTTCATACAATAAGTACCATTGTAGGCTTGGTTGTATTTCATTTGTTTTATTCTTCATACCTATATTTTCTCACCAAAATGCATTCCCTAAACCAAGGGAAACCTTATAGTGGTATTGTTCAACACTTAGACTAGATCCCTGTCCTTAGAAACCAATCTATTAGCTGAACAATAAACTTAATTCATAAAAACCCATAATTCCAACACTTGAGGTGGCATAGCTTTTCCCTTTAACAGTCCGGTGTAAACCTTAGGACCAACATATTTTGGCATCATTTCCAGGGAATGGAGTAATAAATTTTCTTTCCCTGGGATAACAACAACAATCATATCTGATATGTGACAGTGAACAAAGATAAAACGAAAAGGTGGTTGCCATCTTTCACTTGATGACTCTAATGAATGAAAATATATTAAGAAATTATAGCTCCTAAGAAAGGATGTAGGAAATCAAATCCCGAGCATACTAAAACTTCAAAAGTCAACCTTTATATTAATGGTGACACAAAAACCCTTGATTCAAAGATAAAATTAAGGAAGACTACCATTTCTCAGAGATACCCCTTTCCATCCAAAGCTAAGGCCAAAGTTGAAAAAATGCCTATGTCCACAACAATAAGCAGTGTGAGGTTGCCATTTTTCAAAATCCCCTTCTGATTATCCCTCAAACATCTCCTATCTCAACTTATGTCTCATCATCACCTCAATAAATCACACCCATAAATTCTCCTTAGCCTTAGAGTCCAGTTGTCTCAAATATGGCTGTCAACAGGATGTAAGTCATCATTACATCCAGGTATGCACGTTTCGTGCTACCTCAAAAATTAAATGCCTTTGCCACAGGTGACTACATGAAATATATGCCAATATACAATGGTGAGGGAGAGGTGATTGTTGAAGAACATATGGTGGCATTTTACAGTTTTGCAGAAAACTTTAACATTGAACATGCATATGTATGGATGAGGTTGTTTGTGCAGAGCTTGGATGGAGATCTAAGGAAGTTGTTTCATGGTCTAACTTTAGATTCTATCATAGGTATTGAGGCATTGGATGAGGATTTTCTAAAACAATGGGGAGATAAGAGAGAATAACTATACTTCATAACTGAGTTTGGGTCTTTAAGAAGGAATAATGATGAGTCTGTATCAGACTTCACCAAGATATTAAAAAAGATGTATAACATGATTCCTAATGAGATTAATCCAACTGAAGCCTCAACTAAGATCACATTTGCAAATTCATTTGATGCTGAAGTGTCTCTTCTGTTGAGGGAGAGGAGGTCCACCACTTTGTTTTCCATGAAGGAGGAAACCATTGAGGTTGAGTCTAACATTTTGGCATCTAAAAAACTGAAGAAAAAATTAGATAGGGACAAAAAGAAGTAGAGGGAAGAGCTTCCTTCTTCCTCCAACCCAGCAAAATCTGACCCAAAGAGAAATGAGGTGACCAGAACCTTAAAATTCCTAATTTCAGAGATAGCTAAACCGAAATGGGAAACCAAGCATCCCAACAGGCCATATAAGGATGTTAGAAATTGAAACAAAAATAAGTTTAGAAGGCCTAATAATGCTCCTCAACTCATGCAGAGAGAGAGGAGAAATGTTAAAGATCATAGAGTTGCACCTCCTTTCTAGAACAATGAAATTGAGGATATGGATGTGGAAAATGATGCTATAGATGATTCTTATGTACTGTTTAATGAAATTGAACTTTATCATAGTCACCTAACACAATAGGTCTATGAAATCTCACAGTTGTCAAACCAGTTTGATGATGATGTAAAGGAAGAAGAAATATTTCAAAGCCAATCCCAAAAGAAGTATCATTTAAGGCCTAGGATAGGGGGTCCAAAATCAAATGCAGATGTTCATAATAAAAAATCTGATCTTCCTTCCAAGAAAATTCCAAACAAAGATACATCAAACAAATCTAATCAGCCACATCCATCTAAACATATTGTCCCATAGGTCAAAGAAGTAGACATACAACCAATTTATTTCATCATAGAGCATGAGCTAAGTAAGATAAATATCCTTGTACCTTTAACAAATTTACTAAAAAATGATCCATTCAAGAACTCTATTATGAAGTTTTTGAAGCCACATGTTTCTACTACATCATTATATGTAATCAACTTGTAGGATGAGAACCCTACTATCATTGTTGGCTCACACATTGAATATGGTTTTGATTCTTCTCCACCTTTTTACATATCCTTGAATATCCATGACAAAATCCTGCATAATTTCTTAATGGACTCAGAGGACTCTCATAATGTCATGCCTAAGGTAGTTATGGAAGAGTTGGGGCTAGAAATCACCAAGCCATACCATGATATTTATTCTTTTGATTATAAAAAGGTTAAATGCTTGGGATTAATTAAAGATCTAGTTGTTTCTCTATATTAGCTGCCCATGAGAAGCATAGTTATGGATATTTTGTAGCTGACATACCCCCCAAGTTTGTTATGATTTTGTCCAGGACATGGGCCAAGAAAATAGGAGGATCCCCGCAAATGGATCTTACCTATGAAACCATCCGTGTCTTCGAAGGAGAACACAAGAGGTTATACAGAGAAGTCAGATTGGCATATATTGTCAATGATCATCAAAATACAAGTAATCATCCAATTTATGTTGTTGAGGATGAAATTGGGTCATCTATTTTTCATATAAATGATGATGTTTCAGAAATATCAGTCAACAAATGTATAAATCAACCACTGACAGACCAAGGAAATGAATTCTGGAAGATGTATTTTGATGGTTCATATTCAAAGGAGGGTTCTGGTGTTGGTATAGTCCTCATTTACCCTTCAAAAGAGGTGGTTAAACTCTTATACAAAATGGAATTCGAAACAACTAACAACATAGCAGAATATAGGGATTTGGTGCTAGGATTGAGAGATGTTAAAGGCATCGTCGTTAACAAATTGGAAGTATTTGGTGATTCTAAACTAGTTGTCAACCAAGTCAAGGACATTTATCAAGAAAAACAATAAAGGATGAAACAATACAAAAATGAGGTATGGGACTTAGTGGATAATTTCTTTCTAGCATTCAACATTTCCTTTATCCATGAAGATTCTAATCAGAGGGAAGATTGTTTAGCCCCGACTGCTAGTACCTTTAGGCCTCCTATTGGTCCAAATTTCAAATATGAGGTGGATATTAGGCACAAGACAACTATACCAAACAATGTTAATCATTGGCAGGTTTTTAGTGATGACCCGGAGCTCAATAGATTCCTACAAACCATTGAATAATTATTAAATATCTCCATTGATCAAGAGAATGAGGAATATGAAACACAAAATCAATAGGAACCTCCTTTTCTGAAGAAGGTGGTTGTCCAAAACATTGTAGAGATAAAAAAAAACATATCCCAAGGGGCTTAGTACAACTGGAGAAGTTGGTTGACAACGATAATGTCTCCAGGAAAGCTATTATGAAAAATCAAGAACATGAGGTTGTGGACTGAAATATTGGGACAACTGCAAATACCAAAATTTTCAAAATATCTAGAGCACTGGAAGATTATCATAGAGACAGGTATGTTAGCCTTATGAAAACTTTTTCTCATATTTGTGCATGGTATTATGAGGACTTGAAGACATTTGATACTTTCATAATTTAGCACAAGATTCCTCTGAATGTGGGCTCAAATCCATTTAGGAAGAAAAATAAACAATTTAATCCTCTTATAATGTCTATTATTGAAAAAGAATTGAAAATAATGCTAGATGAAAAAATCATTGTGCCCTTGAGGTATTCATATTGGGTGGACAACTTGGTTTCTATCAAAACAAAGAATGACGAAATACACTTGTGTTTCGAATTCAGGAACTTGAACAAGTGTTCGCTAAAAGACAATTATCCTTTTCCCAAGATGGACCATATTTGGCAAAGGGTAGTAAGTTCCCACAAAATTTCCATGCTGGATGGATATTTTGGATACAGCCAAATACCATTATTTGAAGAAGACAAGGAAAAAACAACCTTCACTACCCCATGGGGCACATTCATGTATGACAAATGCCCTTTGGCCTGATGAATGTAGGGTCCACCTTTTAAAGGGACATGGACATTTCATTTTTCGGGGAGAAAGATAAGTTCATGGTTATATACCTTGATGATATCACCATCTTCTCAAAGTATGATGATGAGCATCTACAACACTTGGATCAAATATTTAAAAAATGCAGAAGGTATGGAATCTCTTTAAATCCCAAAAAATCCCATTTTGTTGTGTTAGAAGGCAAGCTCCGAGGCCACATTATATCAGCATGGGGGATATATATAGACTTAGAAAGGGTAGGTGCCATTCAGAAAATTAGCATCCCTAGGAATAAGAAGGTCATCCAGTATTTCATAGGAAAAATATTTTTTTTGAAGCGCTTTGTGCCAAAATTTGTCGAGATCATAAGACCTATTACTAACATGTTGAAGAAGGATGTTGACATCAAATGGTCACAGGAATATAGATCATCTTTATAAAGGGTTAATATTGATCTCATTGAAGCCCCTGTTTTGGTTAGTCCAAACTATTCCAAACGATTTCTTATTTTATCCTTTGCCTCTAAGGAGACTATTGTTGTTATATTGTTGAAAAATAATGAAGAAGGGCATGAAAAACCCATTTCATTATTCATAAAAGCACTCGAAGATGATGAACTGAAATATGACATATTAGAGAAGCAATTCTATGCATTATTCAAAGCCTTAAAGGCCTTCAGGGTGTATGTTCTGCAATCCAGCATAACAACTTATGTTCTTAGCAACAATGTGAAGGAAATTCTTGTCCATCCAGATAGTGAAGGGAAGAGGGGAAAGTGGATATTCAAAATTTTAGAATATTACCTATAGATAAATCCCACTAAGTTGATTAAGGGATAGGGCCTTGCAAAATTGTTATCTGATTCAAACTACAAAGCATTGGAATTGCACCATACATTTAATCAATTAGATGCTCCAATGATGTAGGTTGGGAAGGACACCATTTAGGTACTTGATCAATACTCTCTTTCACCATGGTATAGATATATTGTTTATTTTTTGTAGCACTTAGAATGTCCACCAAAATTGGAGAAATCCAAAACTAGGTCTATTAAATTGAAGGGTGTAAAGTTCTGTATCATAAACCAAAATTTATATTGGAAAGACCCTGCTGGCATTTTGCTGAAATGTGTAGATGAATATGAGTCAAAACAGGTCATAACATATATGCATAGAGGATTTTGTGGAGGTCACCAACATTGGAAAGCTACAACCCTCAAAGTTTAAGGGTTGGATACTACTGGCCCACCATTTTTCCTGATGTGTTTTCCACGGTCACAGTTTCTGAAGAATGTCAGAAATTTGTTGGAAAACAAAAATTTATCTCACTGTCCCTAACACCCACTACTGCTAGTGGTGCATTCCAACAATGGGGCCTAGATTTCAAAGGTGATATAAAACCAGCCTCCAATGGACAACACAACTGGATTCTTACTTCCACTGACTACCTCACAAAGTGGATTGATGTTGTTCCTACCATGAATGCTTCTAAAAAGGTGATCATGAAATGTTTTGAGGAAACAATCTTTGCTAGGTTTGGATGCCCTATGAAGTTAGTAACATACAACTTCCAAACATTCAATTCCAAGGCCCTAATTAAGTTTTGTGGGAAATAAAACATTGTCCTAATGCACTCTACAACCCATAGGGAAATGGTCTTGTTGAGTCATCAAACAAGACCCTCATTGGGATCATCAAGAAGCTACTCATTGAAAATAAAAAATCTTGGGATTACAAGCTTAAGTTTTCCTTGTGGGCTGACAGGATCAACACCAAGAAGTCATTGGGAACCTCCCCATTTCAACTAGTTTATGGGATGGATGTTATATTTCCAACCCATATTGGTCTACCGGTCTTAAAATTTTTACATGAGGAAGTGGGGGAGCATAATGAAATTTAAAGGATAAATTTTTAGATTATTGAAGTGAAACAAAGGAGAGAAGAATTGAATGAGAAGACTAAGGAATACTAGAGAAAGGTCAAGACAACCTCTCACAAGAAAACCAAAAAGGAAAATTTTCAAGCCGGTGACTTGGTTTTGAGGTGGGATGCCACGAGGGAGGATAAACCCAAGATTGGTAAGTTAGATAACCTTTGGTTTGGTCCATTCAAAGTGGTTAAGGTTTTGGATGATAATACATTTATATTGCAAAATATGGATGATACTGAGATCTTTGGAGGCCTAGTTAATGGGCGCTTCCTGAAGCATTACTTTGCTTGATGGACCAGAGGTGGTTCGTTTTGTAGAATAACTATTTTCATTTCCAGTTTGATTTAATTGTTTAGCTTGAATAAATACTCCATAGCCCAACAAAGGCACTAGTGTGTAGCTACAAACTTGATTTTTAGTTTAAATAAAACATGTAACATGGATGGTAAACAAAGCATGAGTGATTGGTATCAGGTGGGGGAAGAATTAATGAACTAAGGCACCTAGTCTGCTATTCTTAAATCCCCGGTTGGAGTCGATGTTAAATCCTAGTTATACATATCTTTCTTCTTTTCCTCCATCATCCCATCCATGTGTCAACTTAATTATTGCTTATTTTCTTTTCCTTGGTGTATTGAGTCTTTTTGTTCTGTTTTCCTCTTCATATTTGTTTTTTCTCATTTTCTTGCTATTTACAAGGTTAATAAATGTTATGGTTTGGATTGAATAAGACACATCACCATGGTTATGTCACTAGTGGGTTTATAGTAGGTTAACCTAGGTCTTTGATGCAAAATGACACGGATTGCAAGAATGTGCCTATTATTGCAAATGACAGAAAACACATTGTTTTATTGGATTTAACGTTCAAAAAAAAAAAAAAATCAAGTTGTGTTGGCGTCGCACATGCATGTGGATGTTGCTGAGCACTTGATATCATGTGGGTTACCAGTAGTTTAACCATTATTACAGACTTCTTTCTAAGAGTCATGTGGGTTTGCGCTTTAAACTATTTTCATCACATGATCGTGTGTAATAATTACTATAGATGGTAAAGGAACCATAAATAACGCATGCATTCAGTCATCACTTCCAACAGAAACAACTAGAATGTCATGGTTTCTCCTCGAGAGAATTGGAAATTGAAAATAATAGAGCCACACAGGCTCGAACTGTTTGAATCCATTTCAGAAATAAGAGACATTTTCATTAGATCAAGATGGTTTGATTTCATCTACACTTTCGACGGACATCACACAGGAGTGGCCCTTCTCTTCACACAAAATTTCGATGGGTTTTAGACCCAACTCGAGGACACCACTGTTCATATTACAAAGATTTTTATTGTAGGGGCTTGCGCTCTTTCAATTAGTGGAGAAATATGGTTTAAAAAGGGTAATATTCTTGCTTAAATATGAAACAAATGTTTGGTGGAAAAACACCAAAACCCTAAATGGAGTCAGGGTATTTCAATTATGTGGTTTAAAGAAGAGTGGTGGGTAATTATCACTATAGTCCAAAGGTATATCATGGGATAAGAGTGTTTCTCAATCGTCCATTGTTATCACCTTCATTTCCTTATGCTCTTAAATGGTGACAATGAATTAAACCTTCCTTTTTATTTTCTTAAAATATTAACAAAAATGTCTAAGAGGGTCCAGGGTCACCCTGAATTTTCTCATAGGATTTTATATCCCCAGGGTTTCATTAAAATTTTGGTTGTTTTTTCTTTAAATGAAATAGAAATCCCTTGGAAATATTTTCTATAGTCTGTAGGGTTATAGGAAGAAGGATAGGGAACAAATCATCAATAAGAGGAACATGAAGTTGATCGATAGTCAAAAGAGAAAAGGGACAAGGGTAATCAAGAAATTAGGGTTTATTTTGAACTTGGGTTCTCATCAAAGGTTACCCAGCAAAATAGAAATAATAAGGCTACACCTAAAAATGGGGGAACCCAATCTAAAAGGGCCAAATAAATTACTCCACAACAAGAAGAAACCCCTCAAAGGAAGTTAAGGTCCTCAACAACAAAACAAAGAGAGATGGAGAGTGGAAAGGTGTTTTTTAGGAATTATATCAGGCATGGAAGAGAACATGTCACCCGACAAGGTCCATTGTCACCTAAACATTATGAATATGAGTTTGTGACCACTACCATGATGTAAGTTAATACTCCTAGGACAAAATAAAGGAGGAAAACGAAAGCTAAACAACTCAGTCCTGAGATAGTTCATGCAGAATTTGTGCCTATAGACACCTTAATCAAGGAATACCCTGAATCCAACAAAGTAGAAAAAAGGAAAGGGAACTAGGACCCTCAAATTCCCAGTAAACCTAATAGAAAAACCAGGATCACAAATCAATTGAGGTCGAATTCCAAGGAAATTTTTAATCCATCCTTGAAATCCCAACAACTCATAGTAATTGAGGATGATGACACTGAAGGGGACGTCTATGGATTTTTGAATATGGAGGAAATGGATATCCATACATTGAAAAATATGACAGGGGATAAAGCAAATATGAAATACAATAAAGGGGAGACCTCAATCATAAAGTATACTACAGTAAAAACAGAGTACCCTGCAGATATGGAATTAGAAAAAAATGTAATGGAATTTGGTCCATACCCTGAGAAAGAATCTGATGACATAACTCTAGATGTAAAACTAATTCCTGAGAATATTCCACATGAGGCCAAACCAGAGATCAAAGGAAAGATATTGAAAATGAAGGAACTTGCTAGAGAGGTACTTGAAAAAAAATCTGAGAAAGCATCCATTGACCTAAAAAAACCTATTACAGAGGAAGAAAAACAGTTCAAGGATGAATGTAGGGTAAAGAACTTGATCAAACCAAAGGTTGAAGCTGACAAGGATGTTGATGACAACCACCAGGTACAAGTTCTGAAGAAACACATTTAGATCCTAGAGTAGAAAAAAAAAGATCTTTAAATGAAAC
>ML829315.1:191654-205668 GCA_009831015.1 Picea engelmannii | reverse complement strand
GAGATATAGACCACCTTGGAAAGTCTATTTGGAAAGTAGGATCATATGAGAGGTCATATGCTTAAGGTAGAGTTGAATACTTTGGATCCTAAAAGTTTTTATAATATACATGATTTATTTACTAAGTTTAAATATTTGATATTGAGTTTAGGAACTTGTGGTACTGATAAGTCTAAACAAGTGGACCAACTTATTCTAACAATCTTAGCCAAGCTAGGACTAGAATATGATGTCTATGTTTCCACTTTCCATTAAGGAAGGTATCTCATGGGAACAAATTGGAAGATGCCTACCATGGATCAATTCATTGATTCTCTCACACATGAACAAGAAAAAATCATTCAGATGGGCCTAGTCAAGGATCCCAAAGCACATGCACTCACCATGCATGATGAAAAAGGATCATCCAAACAGAATGGGAAAGAGAAACATAATGAGAAGGAGGCATATTCCAAACCATTTAACGATTCTTCAAGTTCCAAAGACTCTTTAGATTCCAAGAATAAGAAGAAGGGAAATAAATGCACTTACTGCATTAAACTGAATCATGAAGAATCCACATGAATGAAGAAACAGAAGTATAATACCCTTGTTTCCCTAGCATGTAAATATAACTATAACCTGGTAAAATACTATGGGTAGACTGAATATGTGTGGATGTTGGAATTGATGAAACCTTTTGTTATAAAAGGTAATGTATGTATTTTTGTTACTAAATAAAATGGAAAGTGTTGCATAACTGTTGAAGGGGTTTGCCAAGGTAGATCATGATGCATGAGAGATATGGTGAGGGAAACCAAAAATGGTTTAGATGACCCCCACCAGACCAGTACTTTACTGGATTTAAACTATTCAGACCCAGAACAATCCTCTGACTCAGAAAAATAAGTCCTCCTTAAGCGTCATTGAGGATATGGGCAGAGTACCCATCTGAAAACTTCCTAAATTGACCACGAAATGGGGATTTAGACCTAGGAGATAGTTTCGAGGAAGGAAATACAAGAAGGGAAACTTGTGGGTAGAGAATAGGATGTGAGGGGAATGGGTCTAGTGACCATTTTCTGAGGAGGTAGAGCATGTGCAACTCTGTAGATTTGAAGAGAACCAAAAAATGAATTTGTTCTGGGTACAAGAATTTCTAGGAAACATTTTCAGTCCAAGATGATAAAAGTGGTTGTAGAGAAGATGAGTGACTGAGGAAGCACTCATTGTAGACCCCCTTGCTTGGTGGAGAGAAATCTAATCTTCCAAGTTCTTGTTGGAGGAGGAGAGTGACCTCCATCCCTGGTTGTTGTTGAATAGAAGGAAGAGTCTTTATCAAAGAATCATGATCTAGCTAGGGGGTGGCCAATGGTAAAATTGTTTAGGAGTTATTGTGCCTATGTTTGGGTGGAAAAGAGCACCCCTTTCAAAAATTGCATCACTATCTAGTTTCTAGATAAGTATATTTGGTTAAATCTCTGCAGTGTTTAGATTAGAGAAAATTGTATACTATGTTTTAGAACTGTGTAAGTTTAATTTCTGACAAAAGTGACTTGAGAAATTTAAGAAAAATAAAGAGAATGTCTTAGCTGAAGGTATTTTGATTTAATTTCTTATATCTTGACTATCTATGTGAAAACATATGATTTGTGGGAGTGGATGTTGTGGTTGACTGTGCTATACAGTTTAATGCTACTTGAGAATTTGATGATTGAATTGTTAAAAATATCTATAACACCTATGAAAGAAGAGAGAGTGATTCGTGTGCATAATAGTGCTCTATTTTAGTATATCTTCAAATCTCCTCCTAGAAAAGTTAGAATATATCAGATATGTGTGGACTTTAGGAAATAGTCCCAATTATGGGAAAACATTAAAAGTCCTTGTAAATAATTATTGAGGAAAAATAATTAGGACATAAACATGAAATTGGTCTAAATGAAATTAAAATACAAAAGTTCTCAAAATTCAATTTGGGGCATAAATAAACAGTTATATTTTAGTTGTGTTAAATCTTCTAAATTTGGGAAGAATCTCCTTAAATTTTGGTGGGCAGTAAATCCTAACACATAATTTACTGTGTAGGTAAATCTTTGTATTATGACCATTTCCTTAAATTTAGTAAAAATATTAAAGAACAGTCATAAGGAAATAAAGTTCTTCTCATTTACCCATGAGAAGGGAGAGATTATAATTATATTTTAATTTCAAGGATGGAGAAAATTTCCTTGGAATATAAACTTTTCTTTAATCTATTTATAAAGCCTACAATACTATATTTTTCCTTTCCTTATTCTTTTCTGTAAAAGAAAATATTTTTCCTTTAAAGAGTCCAGGTAGCAAAACCGAGTAAAACTATTAAAATATGTGTATTTATGTTTATATACATATGATTATTATTACTATTTTTAATAGTAATATTATTTTATTATTATGAAAATGTAGGTTAAAGCCCCTGGAGTGTAAAATACTTGAGACCCAAAAGAATATGATGATTATTATCATTTTAATGTCAAACACACGAGGGAATTAAACGATGACCAAATGATTTAGCATTCTTGTAGACTTCAGAGCTCCGGGGTTCCAGGATGTTTGGGTGATGGGATTCCACGAGCCAAAGTCACCAAATACTCAAACCCTTCCTTTACCTGAGCGAAAGGTTGCATAAATAATAAATACAATTATTTATATTATTGTATTTAATGTGATCAATTAAACAAATTGATTAATATAATATACCTTTAATACATTATATATATATATATATATATATATATATATATATATATATATATATATATTATAACCCAAATTATTTCACTATATTTAATCCATAACCTAATTACAAGTGGGTCCCTTTTCAAGACTTCATAGCTTCAGGACTCTAGGAATCTGCGAGAATTGAATGTAAAGAATGTGTAGGAGAGCCGAAGGAGATTGACCCGAAGAAATCTCTCTCTCTTGAAGACCTGGTTGTTCGAGGAATATAAAATTATATATTATATTATTTTTAAGGTTCATTAAATTGATTACACGTAAATGCAAACAACTCCTATGAATATTAAATGGTGTGGTAATGTGTGCAAGTGGGGTCACTTTGAAGCTTTGGGACTCCAGGGCTCCGAGAGGTTGGAGTATAAGGAATGCGGTGGAGAGCCGAATTGGGTTGACCCAGAGTTATATTCCTTTCTCTCTCTCCCTTAATTCGAATATTAATATAATATTAGGGGAATTTATGAACCTGGGAACATTTTTCAAAGAGGTTAATATAATATATATTAAATGGGTTTATTGTGATATTGGTATGTGATAAATTACCGACCCTATTTCCCTTTTTAATTTCATATTAATTCCAAATCACGTGAAGTGTGGATCCTTCAGGAGTTCGGGACTACAGATCTCTAGGAATTCGGGATTCCGAGACTCCAGGATGTTTGGGGTAATAGAATGAACAAGTAATGAAGGGACAGTAGCATGAACCTACCCTTTCTCATTCTACTGGCTGCACAAATATTGATATAAACATTTAAGGCGATGAATTATATTATAAATGAATATAATTAATTATATTTGCACAAAGGTATAGTATGAGTGGGAACCTCTCCGGAACTCTGTCGTTCGAGAGACTTGGGTTCATAAACACATGATGATGAATTTATCTGAAGTCCAAAGGCTTAGGTATTAATGGGAATCGATAATCCTACCCCCTTTGATATAAATTAATCATATTATAATATAATTAAATACAATTCTATTATAATATAATTAACA
Organism: Picea engelmannii; assembly: GCA_009831015.1. Classification (NCBI taxonomy): domain Eukaryota; kingdom Viridiplantae; phylum Streptophyta; class Pinopsida; order Pinales; family Pinaceae; genus Picea; species Picea engelmannii. The sequence goes on along the minus strand of ML829315.1, from coordinate 201,915 downwards.
AAAGGATAATTTTTGGTTGAATATAATTAATCCTTTTTCCATATATGTATGTGTGTGTGTGTCTGTGTTAAATTGTGTGAAAATATGTCATGAAGGAATTGAATTATATACCTTAATTAAGGTTAATCAACTTAGGTATATTATGGAGAAATTATCCTCAATATGTTATAATATAATTACTCATGATTATCATATGATTAATTTATTGAGTTGGTGTTAAACTACTTCTAAGAGGGAAAATAGAAAGTAAATATTTTAGTAATTACTCGGCCATGGGTATTAGGTTAAGCGAAAAATTGATACCCGATCCCTTAAAAAGGTTCTTAGGGGTCGGGTGTGTGAAAAGATCAATCTTATGGCACATGAACTTCAGCAAAACAAACTTGGAAAATTCATTCCAGAGGGAGTCAAGAAGCAGAAGGAAGAATATCTTTCTCCTAAGAAAGGTAATCATCATGATTTTGTTGCAATTAATTCCTCATCTAATTCATGGATTATAGATTCTGGTGCATCCCATCATATGGAAACAAAATATGAAGTTTTCTCTTCTTTAAGTCCATTCTCAAGACCCCCTATTCTCATGGAGATGATACTCCAGTGGCTTTAGCAGCAAAGGGAGGAATGGAAATCCACAATGGAAGTTTTGAGAATGTTTTACATGTTTCAAATCTTTCTGTGACTCTTCTCTCATTTTATCAGATCTCTAAGAAAAGTAAAAAGGTTGAATTTACATTAGATTCAGTTTTTGTAGTTGACATGCATGAAAACTCCATCATTGCAATTGGTGAGGTGGATCACAAGTCAAGGTTGTATAAATTCACTAAGTTTTTTTATGTTGACTCCTCTTTTATACTTACACATAAGGAGAGTACTTTGCATGCACCTGCAGTGCAACATGCATATAATCTAGTGCTTCCATCAGTTTCATAAATCAAATATGACTCCATACACTCAAATTATGTACATAGAAATAAGTAGGTAGTACAACTAGATAAGAAGCTAGCGCTGAAGCTTCAACAAATGCCTAAGAAGGCACAATTGAAACTTTAGGAAACAAGTATCCTTGTAGGGAATCCATTATATTCGAGGATAACTCAATCTCATAATGAGGAGCCTTCTCATGTACTTTCAGCTTCAGAATCTGTGATGCACATGCATTTCTATATGGTTCAATATTCTTATTTGCATCTCTACAATGAGGATGTGGGAAATCCATTATGGAAAGAAACCATGCAGAATGAGTATGACTCACTCCTAAATAATTAGAGGTGGCATTTGGTTCCACTTCCACCCGAAAGGAATATTTTTAGGTGCAGATGGGTCCACGGGATCAAGAGGTACAAGGCTAGATAGGTTTCCAAAGGACTTCATCACATCCTTAAATATTTCTACATATTCATGAATACTTTTAGTGAGAAGAAGTTTCAGACTTTGTTGGATTGTCTTGCAGTGAAGAAAACAATTTTCTAGCAGCTGCATTTTCTTCTTTTGATGCATTATATTTTGAGGGGGGGGTTTTCTCCTACGTGGTTTTCCCTCTTTCCTCATTTTTATTTAGTTTTCATTAGTTGCATTGTACATGAGAACCTAATATGGCCTAGTATCTCAGACTCATTTTCTACTTGCTTTAGATAGATCTCTTGTGTAGGTTTCGATAAAACATTGACATGGTATCAGAGTAGTTAACTCACTAGTTCTATTTTAGATCATCACTATTGTGCTATTATGCATGCATGTAGTCTTCTATTATGCATTTTCTTTCCTATATATTAGTGTATTCCACTCATTCATTGTATCATATTGATCATCATGTATGTATCAATCATCATCTCATTGGAGCAGTGTGAATATATTTTATCATTCTTCGATATTAAATTTCTCTTCCTTTCTGGATAATCTTTGTGTGTACTTGCTTTATCTATATCTCATGTGCAAGTTTCGATGAAACAAAAACACTTGAAAGAGATAATATGAAATGTCTACTACTATCAAGGGGAAAATAAATTTGGGACTTATGCCAGTTGATCCACTTGTGTTCCAGATTGGAATCCAATTTTAGTGCACGTGGGCATCCTATAAGTTTTAAACCTGTGAAGTAAAGAAATACATATTGATTCTTATTAAAAACATAAATTAATCAATGGCTCATACACATAGTACACAAAGATTTACGCTGGAAACCCTTAACCGAGAGAAAACCAACCTTCCTTGGTGTCGCACCTTTCAACTTTTCATTGTATTAATTTCACCATTCACCATACAATATATACAATTCTTTAGGTATTTTGTAGCTACCAAAACCTTAATCTCTTAATCTGAGATTAATTTAGAAAACCACTAAAAATAGAAAAATCCACTAAAATAGAAAAACCCTCCAAAAAAGAAATTTTGGGGCGCTGCCCCTAACACTGTGCATAACCAGGGGGGACAAACTTGCCCCCCCCAGGAAAGCACCCGACGCACATGACACAAAGAGAGAAGGAAGTTGGTATCGTCATACGTAGTTGTCAAATCTTACACACCCACACACACCCATGCAAAGAATATAACACATACCCAACATTCTCCCACTTGTTGTTTTCTTTGCATACATGGGTTCACAACATTACATAGTCAACAATCCAGGGAAACAATGCCCATTGTTACTCTACACCAGGAGAACTTATCTGTGCTCATAGGCTTTGTCAATGAATCTGCAACATTCTTCAAAGTGTCAACATTTTCCAACAACACCTTCTTTTCATCAACCATGTCTCTCACAAAGTGATACTGAACATCAATATGTTTTTTCTTTGAATGATAAGTAGGGTTCTTTTCTAGGAAGATTGCACTATGATTGTAAAAATATAATCTCACTGCTTTTTGTACCAATCCAATACTTGAACACAATCTTTGTAACCATACTTCTTCCTTGCTTGCATGAGTGGCTGCCATGTATTCAACTTCTATAGTTGAGAGTGCCACTACATCCTGTCTTTTTCTCATCCAATTGATTTCTCCTCCAAATAGGTTAAACACATACTCACTTGTATATCTTCTGTGATCCAGGTATCCAGCCCAATCTACATCAACAAACCCATGTATGTCCACCACTTTGTCCAATCCTGGTCTTCCTTGATAGCACAATCCATAATTGGTAGTGCCACACCAATACCTAAACACCCTCTTTACTGTTGTCCAATGCTCCTTCCCCAGTTTTGACATATACCTGCTCAAAATTCCCACTGCATGTGTAATGTATGGTCTAGTATAGACCATTGCATACATCAAACTTCCAACTACACTAGCATACAAAACATGGGACATGTCCTCTTCTTATTCCTGTGTCTTGGAACACTGATCTGCTGATAACCTTACACCTATAGGAATAGGAACCTTGACCGGTTTACTTCCATGCATATTAAACCATTGCAATATCGTCTCAACATATTTTCTTTGATTCAACATGAGTTTCCTATTTGCACAATCTCTTTTAATCTACATTCCCAGAATGAAGTTAGCAACACTGATATCCTTCATGTCAAATTTGGAGGATAGTTGTGATTTCACCCCCTTGATAACATCCATGTTATTTTCTACCATCAACTTGTTATCAACATACAACACTACATAAATGAAGTGATTACAAACCTACTTGGAATATACACAGTGATCAACCCCGCTTCTCACAAATCCCAATCCAATAATGTATCTGTCAAACATTTGGTACCACATACCAGGTTATTACTTTAGACCATATAGTGACTTCTTTAGTTTACATACCATCTCTTTCTTTCCCTTCACTACAAATCCTTCTAGATGCTTCATGTAGATTTCTTCTTCTAGATCCCCATGTAGGAATGTTGTCTTCACATCCATCTGTTCCACTTCAAGATCAAAAGCAACAATAATAGATAAAATAAATCTAATAGAAGTTAACTTGGAAACAGGAGAAAAAATCTCACCAAAGTCAATTCCCTCTACCTAGGAATAAACTTTTTCTACTAACCAAGCTTTGTATTTCTCCACTTTTCCTTTTGCATTAAACTTATTCTTAAACAACAATTTTCTACCAATAGATTTTACTTCGGATGGCAATTCAACTATATCCCATGCCTCATTCTTATCCAAGGCATCCATTTCTTCAACCATGGACTTCTTCCAGAGTTTACTATCCTCTGAATTCATTGCTTCCTTGATAGTTCTGGGATCATCATCAGTAATAGATAAAGAAAAATTAGAATGAAAATTAGGTGGAATATACCTTTCTGGTTTACTTCTTTCCCTCACTAATCTCTTCAATGTCGGGGTATGAGGTTCTTCTTCTTCTACTTCATCTTCTTTAGATGATTCAGATTTTGCATCATCCAACTCAAACTCTATTTTCTCAGGTTCTTCTTGCCTTGGTAGGAATTCCTATTTGGAAAAATCTTTCACCTCTCTAAAAACAACATCCCGACTATAAACAAACTTCTTAGTTTTTGGGTTCCAAATCTTATAACCTTTCACACCATCTTTATAACGCATAACGATAACTTTTTAAGATTTATTATCCAGCTTACTCCTATTTTCCTTTGGAACATGTACATAAGAATCACAACCAAACACTCTGAGATGTTCAAGAGAGGGTTTCTTACCAGTCCATAACTCGTGTGGAGTTATCATCCAACATTGATGAGGGTGATCGATTGACCAGGTAACATGTTGTACCCACTGCCTCTGCCCATAATTCTTATCCTAACTCGACACCACTAAGAATTCTACTTTCTTTTTCCATCAATGTCATGTTCATCCTTTTTGCAACTCCATTCCGCTGAGGTGTGTATAGAGTAGTCTTAAGCCTTGCTATACCACACTACTTACAAAATTCTTAAAATTCATTTGCACATAATTCTCCACCATTATCTGCCCTCAGAACTCTTTAAATTTATCAAATACCACATATTTATTTCTAAGAAAATAAATCCATGTGTTCCTTGAGAAATCATCTATGAGTGAAACATAATACATATTTACCTAGTGATGGAACAAGAACAGGTCCAAACACATCATTGTGTATCAAATATAAGATCCCCTTTGCTCTTGTAGCACCAGATGGAAATATTACTTGATTGTACTTACCATATATGGATGTTCACAGAAGTCAAAATCCAGAGTGCAAATAGACATACATTCAACTATACCTTTATCATGTAGTGTTCGAAGGCCCTTTTTACCAATATGCCCCAGTATTTGATGCCACAACATGGTCTTCTTTCTAGGGACAATATTGGTATTGTCTTCTTTATTTCTCTGCTCAAGGACAACAGAACTGTTACACCCATTAGTATAAGTTCCACCCAACAAATTGTACATAATTCCACACCAAACTCCCCTCATCAACACCATTTCTCCTCGTACCATCTTGCAAGTTCTGTTTCCCAATACAGTATCCACTCCTTCATCATCCAACTTGCTTACAAATATTAGGCTCCTGGCTAGTTTTTGAATGTGCAGAACCCTAGGGAGATTTCTAATATTTCCATACTTTAGCAACAACTTAACCCTTCCATGTCCCATGATTTTGGATGTCGAGTCATCTCCTAGGAATACATTACCACCATCATATTTTTCATATTCACAGAACCACTCCCTGTGAGGAGTCATATGATATGACACACTTGAGTCAATTAACCATACACCACGGTTTTCATGTGTACTTGTATATGCCAGGTAAACATCACCTCCTTCTTTAGTGGAGGTTTTCGCCTCTGTGGAAGAGGTATTATCAGATCCCTTTGGTTTATCAACCTTCTTAGACTTGCAATATTTCTTATAATTCCCTGTTTTACCACACTTCCATCATTTCCTCAAAGATTTTCTTGGAGACTTAGATCTACCTTTATATTTAGATCTCCCCCCCGAAGACTTACCAGGATTCCTATCTTGGGTACATCTTCTTACAAATAAAGCATCTGTGTTTTGATTATCCATGATTTTTCGTCTCATCTCTTCAGATAACAAGGATGCAACTACATCCTCATACTTCAATGTAGATTGAGTGGTACTACCAATTTCTACAACTAGATTATCCCAAGAGTCTGGAAAAGAAGATAACAAAGTAATAAACTTATCTTCTTCTGCAATCGTAATATTAACACATATCAGTTGACTTACCAGAGTATTAAAGGAATTTAGATGTTTTGTCATAGAATCTCCATCTTCCATCCTAAGATGATACAAATTCTTTCGAAGAAACAACTGGTTTACTAGGGACTTTGATTGATACAAATTCCCTAACTTATCCCATAGTTTCTTGGTTGTAGATTCTCCTGAGACATTCAACAACACCGAATCTTTTAGGTAGAGTCAAATAGTACTCCTTGCTCTTCTGTCCAAATTATCCCAATCTTCCTTCGACATACGAATAGGTGGTGTACTATTATTTTCTGTATTAGTAGGTTGTGTGCTAGTAGATTGCGTACCAATAGGCTGTGTACTAAGATCCACAACGATCCATTGTTTTTTTTCTACAAGAAGGTCCTCCATATTGAGCTTCCATAGCTCAATTTTTTTACCATTGAACTTCTCTATCTCGATTCTAGAAGATATTTCCATTCTTCTTTCTACACTTGAATCACCACTGCAAAATCTCCCACTAAACCTAGGTTTATCAAAGACCCAATATAAACTTGATCTATCATGATCGAGACAAACACTCAGCAACAAAGACGTCCCCCTGAAGCCAAAAATGAGCTCTGATACCACATGTAAGTTCTAAACCTATGAAGTAAAGAAATGCATATTGATTCTTAAGAAAAACAAAAATTAATCAATGGCTCATACACATATTACACAGAGATTTACGTTGGAAACCCTTAACTGACATAAAACCAGCCCTCCTTGGTGTCGCACCTTTCAAATCTTCATTGTATTAATTACACCATTCACCATACAATATATAAAACAATTTTGGTATTCTGTATCTACCAAATCCCTAATCCCTTAGTCTGGGATTAATTTAGAAAATCGCTAAAAATAGAAAAATATGTTAAAATAGAAAAAACCGCCCAAAAACAAATTTTGGGGTGCTACCTCGAACACTGCATGTAACCAGGTGGGGAAAAACCTATCCCCCCCTGGGACCCCCCCATGAAAGTTCCCAACGCACACGACACAAAGAGCGAAGGAAGTTGGGATTGTCATACATAGTTGTCGAATCTGATGCATCCACACACACACATGCAAAGAATATAACCCATACCCAATGCATCCATGCACAATCACTTGCAAGCTACAAATTTTGAAGGTTTTTGTTATGAAGTTGTTCCACTTCAGTTATCAACATTAGTCATAGTTGCAATTATAGAGTTTTGTTGTTTTAGTTAAAGATATTGCTACCAAGTGTAATAAGTGGTTATTTTCTTTTTGATATGAACCATATTTTTGTTAAGGTCGAATTGAAGGCAAGTCATGAAATGATACTTCAAAATAGATTCACTCAAGTCAAATAAATGTTTTCAAATTGTAATTAAGGAGTGATAGTCAAGTTGTTTACATGATGTAGCTGTAATGTAAAGTTGAAATTTTGAGTTAGATCCTAGAAAGGTGGTCGAACCCTCTTGGGAAAAAGATAAATATATAGGTTTTTGAATGTAATAAGGTTCATGTTTTGGGAGACTAAGCATTAGAATTTTGGTTGGACCTGAAACATAAGATTGTAAAGCTTCTTACCCGATGAATACAAGTTTTGATGGAAGATTGTGTTTTTCTTCTCAAATATTTTGTGTGTGTTTAATCTTATCTAGATGCAAGTTGGAAGTGTATGCAATGTGTAGCTTCCTATCCTTTCATATGTTGTCTCAATGAATTGTTTATTCACATGCAACCTGATTTTCAACTATTTCTTTCAGTAAATTGTCCATTGTCATACAACCTTGTTTGGATGATATGTGTCAAGATACATGTTTTAGATCTGGAATATCCTTTTAAGTATGAAATTTCATACATTAAGTAATATTGTAGTATTATTTGTATTTCATTTTTTTTATTCTTCATACATGTATTTTCTCACCAAAATGCATGCCATCAGCCAAGGAAAACATTATAGTGGTATTGTTCGACAGTTTGACTAGACTCATGTGCTTGGAAACCCATCTATCATCTAACCAAAAAACTTAATTCATAAAAAACCATCATTCCAACACTTGAGGTGGCCTAGCTCTTCCCTTTAGTGGTCAGGTGCATACCTTAAGACCAACATATACCATAATCCATAGTCTTCTGTTCATTTGAGATATATGAATATTCTCTTTACTTCCATAACTTGTGCTTCCTTTGGTGTTGCTTGAAATATTACCACCTATTCAAGTGCTTACATCACATATAGTCTCGATGGTGTCACATAAATTAAACTTCCAATCATCAATCTTTGGAGTCTCTGATATGCATCCTTGGATTGATCATCTTTTCTCAATTTGCAAGCACCATAGGATATATCAAGCAAGTATCATCAATGGTGTACCTCAACAGATTACCAACATTACCAAGAGATGTATCTCGTACATGTGTTGTCATATACCAAGTGTGTTCCTCAAATGATCAAACTGTGATAATACATTATGCACGTTTGTCATCAAACTCCTATGAAACTACAAACACTTCAGAATTCTCGAAGGATAGTTCTATGATCTGTAGAGATGCTTCTTAGACACCCTCTCTTCAATATTCATATTTACTAGGAGTCTCCAAACTGTATAGCTCAAAAAAATATCTTCTCTTATGTAGAGTGTAACGTCCCCAATCATCAACCCCACTGTCAGGAAATGCTACTACGCCGAATATACATACATACATGTATTTATAAATATTATGCATTAAATCAAATTAACACATTTAACATGGAGTTACTGCTATCACACAGACTTAAATAGAATTAGAAACAATTCAAACTTGCAACATAATTCATGATAAACATTTCAAGACACATACATGCATCACATATAAATTAATTATATAATTAATACTTATCTTTTAAACTGGTGTAACACCACCAACCATGTACATACCTTCCACGAACCTCACAGCCTTAGACTGTGCTGGTCATCACTCTCAGTAGTAGGTCACCCCCAAGCTGGGACTAAGATCCATCGGGCAAGGGAATCCTAGGCCAGGCAAGGTCAACAGGAAAACACACATTTTATGAGTATGGATTCTCTCCCAGGAGCCACTTATGCCCACTTCTCACAGATTCTCATTCCCCACATGTTATCGGACTAATCGGTAGGTGCGGACACTAACTGATCTCCGTAGATCCACCTAGATCTAGAACAAAATAGGACAGGACATGACTCTTTCCCTAAGTTTTGACCATTGAATTAATTAATAGGAAGGAACAAGTAACATACCTTTATATTGCTTCCTAGGGTCTCTGTTGCTCCTGCTTCACTCCAGTGCTCTCGTGAAGTCAAGACCAAGACAACAAAAACCAACCAAAGTGAAGATAACACAATATATTCAACAGTCAACCTATGTGTATGATCAAGGAATTACACAATAAAGTGAGATTAGCTTTATGGGAAAGGGACATGCCACTGTATCATATTAATGGAAAGTAAATATTACAACCTGATCCTTGATGTTGTAAACTTCCTTTTGATGGATCTTGGCTCCAACACACACACTTTCTTAGTCCTTGTGTTATTGGATAAATCCGTAAGTGCAGACACAAACTGATCTCCCTAGATCCACCTGGATCTAGAACAAAACAGGACAGAATGATACTCTTTCCCTAGATTTTAACTATTGAATATACTAAGAGGCACGATTAAAGAACATACCTTATAATCGCTTCCTTGAGTCATTGTTGTTCTTGCTTCACTCCAATGCTCTCGTACAGTCAATATCAAGACAATACAAACCAATCGAAGTGAAGAAAGCACATTCAATTCAATAATTAATTTATGTATATGATCAAGGAGTTATACAATAAAGTGCGATTAACTTTATGGGAAAGGGACACATTACTGTATTATATTGATAGAAAGTAAAACTTACAACCTGAGCCTTGATGTTGCAAGCCTCCTTTCAATGACCCTTAGCTCTGACACACACACTTGCCCACTTGCATGAAGAAGATCAACCACCTTTGATAAACTTGCTGGAGTTCCTTGGCTGTTGTAGCTTCAGTCCTTCACACAATCACTAATTCTCTAATGTCTCTCTTGCTTGTTTGCTTGCTAACCTCTTCCATGAGAATCCCCTCAATATATAAGAGAGAATGAATTAGTTACTTGGATAGGAA
>ML829315.1:176452-189363 GCA_009831015.1 Picea engelmannii | reverse complement strand
GTCAACACACCTGCAAGTCATTACACTCATCTCGATATTAGTAATTAGGTTTAAACAATAGATAAACATAAAAACCCAAAAATGACATAGTAAAAAGTAAATTAAATGAGTAAATACACATTTTTACCATACCATTCCACATTTTCACTATTGAGTTCCAAAACCCCCCTTTTTACCCTTCGAATTCGGCATTGATTTCTGGGAGCTATAGGAGATCATTTTACGAGTCGTCTACAACATTACGGTAAGCTATTCAATCTTGATATTTTCACGGTTTAAATTTTTGATTTCATTGGTTATTTTTCATTTCCAAGTTGGTTTTTGAACCCTACCATTCGCATAGGCATTCTCGCAGGCTGCCCATACGGGACCTGCGAGAATGATGTGTTCTCGCAGGTGAGCCTTGAGCCACCTGTGAGGTGTTCGTACTGTGTATAATAAGGCACTTGCGAGCAACGCAGAACTCAATTTTTTTTTAAATATTTATCCAATGAAAAAGATTCATATCATGAATAAAATCATTAATCTTCCTTGTATGTTCCTTATGCAGATAAATAGTTACAAACATGGTCCTCGAGTGGCGATAATGATAACATGAGGAGCATAATGCAAATGCCAAGAATCATCCTCTCACCATAGCTGCATTGAGATATTGTGGTCTCTTAAAATACTTTCGCATCCCGGGCATGAGGGCCCAAGTCAGACTACTGGAGTACCTGGTCCGTATGTGGGACCCAGATCAGTAGGTTTTCAATGTAGGAGCTCACACATTATCCATCGACATTGAGGACATATACTTCTTGACTGGATTTTCCAGGCATGGGTATTATGTCAGTCTGACTGGTAGTAGAGGTGGTGGCCTCAAGATGAGTGAATATTGCAATCAATATTGTGTACCAGAGGCTGAGAGAAAAAAGGGAAAAGTTGCCATCTGGGGGGTACAAGACTTGACCATCCGCACTATTCTCTTTACGATTACTCGGATGGCTGGAAGTTATACTCCCCATATGGCATTACATAGCTACTTCCAGTACTCCATCGAGTGTACTGAGCCCCGAGTATTTAACTGGACTGATGCAGTGTTGCGCAGTATCAAAAGACAGTTAACAAAATGCAGGTGAGGTGAATTGAAACAATTTGGGTATGGTTCTTTGCTAGTGTCCTTCTTTCTTGAGAGGGTCCCCATATTTAGACTACATGTTGAGTGAGACTTCCCGGGTCCTAGAGATCCAAGGATTTTGAGGTGGTGTCGGCTCATGGCCCGGCACGTGGCAAGACCAATCGTCAAATATGACGATATTTTCTTTGACTGGTTGCAAAACCAGATGCTGATGGTCGATGACTATGCCTATGCCGGGTTGGATTTCAGAGGCGATCCAGATTTATCACTGCCTGAGGATGCACAGTGGGGTGACCTGGGTAAGAAGTACATGCATTTTCTCTTTTTAAATGTTTTTTGAATTTTAATCATATTCAAATGTTTTTGGTTTTATATATTTATCCGAAGACTAAAACCAAAATGTTTATTGATAACACAGATGTTGGACTGTATAGACCTCCTGGAACTTCTCCTATCCAGCGACGAGGAGAATTAGCAGCAGCGGCACCACAGTATGCCAAAGACTATCAGGTGGTGGAACAAAATTTAGAGGGTCTGACAGCAGACATCAACATCACACTGTAGGGGTATCAGCAGCTATGGATCGACTGCTCCGTAGAGTTTCTAGAGCAGTTGTGTGTTACCGTGAATGTCATCCGTGACGTCACTTTGTAGAAGCTATGAGCTTCAAATTTTGATATTTTGGTCTTCGGACAAATTTTGTAAAAAACAAACTCTTTTGATCATTATATATACAGATGGTTTCTACCGGTTTACTTTATGATGTGTGAATTTTGATGTGTTTGATTTATAAATGGTTCAAATGTCTGTCTAATACATAATTAGCCAATGCATCTGTTAATTTATTAAGACATCTAGGAATATTATGATATTTAATGTGATCAAAATATCGTTCCAAGAGGCGAATCCGCAAATATACTCGTAACAGAGTAGGACTTCGAATATAGTAGATATTACTTAACTGTAGTACTACAAGCTGCGAGTCAAGTCGCACAACCAAATTATGAATTCCAGGTGAGATAGAATCAACCAATAACTCAATGACGGTGCTATACTCTGCGATGTTGTTGGTTGCACGACCAAGACATACACCTCGTAAAGATATAAGTTCATTTGTTGGGGCATAGATTGCCCACGCAGTGGAAGCTAGGTTCCGAGTACTACGGCTAGCACCATCAGCGAAGCCAATATAGGGTAGAGAAGACTCCGACATCTGGCAATCAAACACAATGTGACATAAGGGCAAAGACCAGATAACGTCAAAAGCAAACTAAAGTAACACACATAAAGTATGATACATAAAAATACAAGTACTTGTGCACAAATGACTTATGCATAGTACTTCTTCAAATACAACCCATTCTTGGGTTCACTCAAAGGGATACTATCATAATCGACCAGCTCATATGCTCCTTTTTCCAAAACTCGACGAACAATATAAGGACCTCACCACATTGGTTCGAATTTCCCAGCTCCTAAGACATCTCGATCATGTTCATAGAGAAGAACAAGATCACCTTCAGAGAAAACACGAGGCTTGACATGCTTGTCATATTGTTCCTTGACATGTTTCTTCTGGGCTTCTATTACTAGAGTGGTGTCACGTCGAGATTCGTCTAATCGCATCAAATACAATAGACGCTCTTCTTCAGTAGAAGTATTGGGTAAAAGTTCGACAACTAGCTTCAGAGAGGGTATCTCACATTCTATAGGAAGAATGGCTTCCACACCATAGACCAATCGAAAAGGCGTAAACCCCATAGCGGATTTAACAGATGTCCGGTATGCCCACAATGCCGAAAACAACATCGTGTGCTAGCTTGTTTTATGAATTCCTATCATCTGTCAAAGCATAGTTATGAGAACTTTGTTGATTGCTTCGACCTAGCCATTAGCTTGCGGATAATAGGGTGTTGATTTATCATGACGAAGACCCAACTTTTCTGTAAGTTCAGACATCATAAAATTCCTAAAATGACTACCGTGATCAGTAAAGATAGCTTGAGGAAAACCAAAACGAGCTATGACATGGTTAAAAATAAACAATGCTGCAGTCTTTCCAGTATTATCGAATGTCGGCATCGCCTCGGCCCATTTTGTAAAATAATAAACAGCTACAATGATGTAACCATGCCCCTCGGCTAAGTGAGGGTGACATGTCATGAAATCAATGCCCCATTTTGAAAAAGGACCAACTGAGACTATAGGATGAAGAGGAGCACGATGTGACCGAATTTTCTGGTTGTAGGTCTGACAGGCATGGCATTTCTGGACGACAGTAATGCAGTCGTTGAACAAGGAAGGCCAAAAATAACCTGTGCGTAAGATCTTTTGGGCAGTAGCATACCCAGACATATGACCACCACATGCTTCAGAATGGCAGTCATTCAGAGCTTTCTCAGCTTGTTCAAAAGTCAAACAACGTCGAAAAATAGAGTCAATACCCCGACGGTAAAGAGTATCGCCGAGAATAATGTATTGACGTGCTTGATAACGAATGCGATGTCGTTCAGTGCTAGACAAAGTTGGCTGGAAAGTCTGGGTTTGGAGATATATAATGATATCTCCATACCAAAGATCGTCAATACTAATTAGGAAAAGAGATTCATCGGGTAATGAATCGACAGCTACATTTTCCATGGCAGAGTGAGGAAAATCACATATTAACTAGGCAAAAACTAAGGATTTCTTAGACGTGGCGTGATCGAATTCCAAGTCAAACTCCTGGAGTATGACAATCCATTTGGAGTACTTGCCCCCTAGCAATTGACGTGTCAAAATGTGTTGCATAGGGTTGCAATGAGAAATCACGGTAGTTTTCCTTGAGAGAATATAATGCCAAAAGCGTTGAACAACTTGAACGACAACCAAAGCCAGTTTCTCAACATGTTGGTATTTGATTTCAGTAGAGGTGAGACTTTGACTCAAATAATAAACAACATGTTCGTCGCCTTTATCATCCTTCTGGACTAGAACCATGCCAATAGTATACTTAGAGGCAGCAAGATACAAAAAATAATCACAACTATAATCAGGAGGAAAGAGAAGCAGAGCTCGTGTGAGGGATAACTTCAAAGCCTCGAAAGCATTGTTGGCCACGGTATCCCATACGAACTCTGAATCTTTCTTTAGTAGCCTTGTAAAACCACAAGTAATCTCGACGTAATTAGGGATGAAACGACGAAGAAAGTTTTCTTTCCCCTGCAAACTTTGCAACTGACGCAGTGTAGAAGGAGGAGGGAGATTAAGAATCGCCTCAACCTTAAGAGGATCCACCCTGATCCCTTGACGTGAAACAATGAAACCTAGAAGACGGTCAGATTCTACGCAAAAAATGCATTTATGAGGATTTAAACAAATACAATAGAACCGACAACGAATGAAAATGGCTTGGAGATGAGCGGGCTGATCGACTCAGCGTAAAGAATGAGCTGGTAAATCGTCCAAATAGGGTTGAACGATATGATTTATATCATGAAAAGCATAAGACATAGCACGTTGAAATGTCACGCCAACGTTCTTAAGACCGAAGGGCAGTTTCCTATAGGCAAAAGTACCCCAAGGAAAAATAAAAGCGGTTTTGTGTTGGTCCTCGGGAGCGATGTTAATTTGATTATAGCCGGAAAAACCATCCATGAGAGAAAAGATCTCACTGTCGGCATAGTCATCGACAATCTGGTCGACAAAAGGGGTTGGAAAGTTGTCTTTTGGACATGCTTTGTTAATATCCCTATAATCAACACATACACGAATACTACCACCTTTCTTATCAATTGGTACAGGGTTAGAAACCCATTCTGTCAGAGCCACTGGATAAATAAAACCGGCTTTGAGAAGTTTTTCAACCTCAAGCTTGATTGTCGCCGCTTTATGTGGGTGGACTGGACGAAGGCGTTGCCAGACTGGTTTAGCTTCAGGGTATGTCTTTATCTCATGTACAATGATAGCAGGGTCGATACCGGGCATCTCTTCGTAACTCCAGGCAAATATGTCACGAAATTCTTTGAAAAGAGAGGTATAGGTGACAATTTCATCCGGAGAACACGAAGCTCCAATGTGAACATTTTCAATGATCCCAGGTTTAACTGATATGTCAATGGGAATCGTGGGAGATATATTACTGAGGTTCCCTTCAGCAAACACATCGTGTGAAGTTGTAGGAACTGTGGAAATGACAACAACGGTCGACGGAGTCGAAATCCGTTGGTAGTTCTCTAGAGTGTGTTGTTCCAGAAAGAGTATGGAATGATGATGTCCATCGTCCCAAGGGGTGTCTTCCATGACGAACATGATCATCTCTTCAGTGGGAAAAATGACATGGAAAGGATCGGGAGACAACTCATCAAGAGAGGAGGTAGAAGGTGTTGCTGATTGAATGGCTTGATAAGCAAACTCAACCGGACTTAACAGCATGACATCGCCGAAACCAGTGTGATCTCTAGGGTCAGGGACAATCCAAGGGTCATGTG
Source organism: Picea engelmannii (assembly GCA_009831015.1). Classification (NCBI taxonomy): domain Eukaryota; kingdom Viridiplantae; phylum Streptophyta; class Pinopsida; order Pinales; family Pinaceae; genus Picea; species Picea engelmannii. The sequence continues at coordinate 183,774 of ML829315.1, read as the reverse complement.
ATGCAGGAAGTTCATGAGGCACAGTGGAGATCATATGGATAGAAGCAACTAACGGGCATAGAACATCGGGCGGTGGAATGGGGAAATTACCCATTAACGAAGAGTCCTTTAAAAGACCGACACTGACATTCTCATAACCTGGCGGGGTCTTAGCTATAAACGACACATTTCCAGTACGAGTATCGGAATTAAAGAAGGCAAGTTGGTCAACAGTAACTACCTTTCTGTGATGATGAAAATGCACTACACGGAAAAGTGTTGACACTACCGCACGCATGGAGTCAATCCAGCTACGACCAAGCAGAAGATTATAATCAAGGGGAGCATAAAAAACTTCCACGTCAACTTGGACCGTTTTACCTTCTAGTGTAATAGGTAATGATGGAAGAACACCGTAAGGCTTAAAACCAGAGCCATTGAAGGCTTTCAAAGTATTTTGAGATTCGTTCAAGGGAGGAGAGCCAATGGCTTTCCAACAAGCAAAAGACATTACACACGTTGAGGCACCCTCATCGATTACAGTTCGACAAATGTTCTTGTCAGAGACAACAACTTGTATCTGGAATGCGAGTTGGGGTGGTAACCTTGGAATGTGATCTTCCAAGTCAAATATTATCAAATTCGTGTCTGTAGGGTCAATTCCACCTATAGCTTTCAATAGTGCCTTCCGTTGTATAGGACAAGACTGAAGGACTTCAAGGGTTGACATTGTTGAAGGTTCTTGGGCTAGATCTTCCACAATGTTGTAGTTCTGGGCCGCATGAGCATGAGGATTGAAAGATGACTTGCGAACAACACCCTTAGGGGGTCGTAAGACTATATCAAGGCTCGGTCGTTCGAGATGAAGAGGACCATTTGTAGGTGGAGTCGGTGGAGAGGGTTGTACCAAAGTAGGAGGTGAATCGTCAACCTTCTCCTTAGACGGAGTATAATCTTTGGCTCTAGTCGTGAGTGCAATGTTGTTGGGCATGGAATCACCAGTACACATCAAAACATAAGATGTGGTAGAAGTAGATGGTTGGTCATGAATGACCAACTGAGCCTGTTGTTGGGACGGGAAAGGTTGAGACAAGACTGCCGGCATAGAGGGCTTTGAGGTCCCTTGAAGGAACTTGGTAACCTTGACACGTCTCGGAAAATCCTTTGTGTAGTGATCATCACCAAAGATAAGGAAAGGGTAGCGGGGTTTGCGCTTATCCTGATCCTCAACAGGGGTATTTTTAGGCTGCTTTGTTTGATTATTATTTTTTCTCTCCTTATTCTTGCCTCTCCCTTTCTTGGATTTATTTTTACCAGTCGGGGTAGATTGAACGACGTTCACCTCAGAAGTTTTACCGGAGAAAGTGGCAGGAGATGGAGAATTTTGAACATTAGAAGTGGCAGACTTAGGATTGGAACTTGAAACAGAATGTGATTGGGCTTGGGCAGAACCAATCACACCATCAGCTGCATGTGAGGCAACTGGAGTAGTTGAAGTGCTGGAAGTACCAGGATGAGGTAACTCAGGTAATAAATCATAAAGTGTTCCCGTTTGCGAATAAATGAGATCAAGATATTGAGCACAACTTATAGCCTGCTCCTCAATGACAACGCCACCCATGGAAATGTCCTTACCAATTTCATTCACAAAGGATTTCGTAAACCATTCGACCAGTAACTGATCGGGGAGTTCAAGTTTAATGAGACGTCGACGTCATCGCCACTCATGGATATGATCCGAAATATGAGTGCCTTTAGTCTGTTTGAAAGAAGTCAAAATATCAGTCCCACTATCATAATGGATCGATAACTGGTAATGTGTAAGGAAAGCCATAGCTAGGGTGTTGAAATTAGAGAAGAAACCTCGTGGCAATTCAATATACCACTTCGCAGCAGAACCGGTAAGGGTTCGTTGAAAAAGACGTAGAAGAATAGAATCATCCATCAATGAGTTTGATGAACACCATAAGTGAAAAGTCATCACATGATTGTTCGGGTCCTCTCCCGGTTTTCCATCGAACTTTGGAATGTCTGATGGGAGCTTGGATGGAATAGTAGGCCATAGGGGAGAGTGATGAATAGGATCATTTAGAATTCTAGACAAATCTGACAAATCCAAAGTAGCAAGAAAAGGTAACTGTCGGTTCACCTATGGATACTGGTGACATTAGGGTGGAAGTTGTGTTGGAAAACCAGTAGGACCATATGCAGTCTGCCCATAATAGGAAGACCCTGGCTGATTCGGTGGTGGTTGGAGAGGATAGTAACTCGGAGCATTATAACCTTGAGTGGGGACATGAGTTTGAGCATTCGTACCCCAAATAGGATTTGGTATACCTGGATATGGTTGGCCTATAGTAGGGACAGGTTGTTGCCCCCCAGTCATCTGAGGAAGATTTTGTAGCATATGATTCCAATACTGGGCCAAAGAAGGAGGTATATTTTGTCCGAAAGGTGGGGTCGGTCCCCCTATCATAGGTGAAGTTCCAACCGGAAGTTGTGTGCCAATTGTAGGCTGTGTAGTAAGTGGATTATGTCCGGGAGGAGGAAATGGAATCGTACCACCTTTTCCACCAACAAGAATCTGCAAGTTCAGTGCAACAGTAGGTATAGTGCCACTAAGATTAGGATTTCTGAAAGAAAATTGAGGGAGTGTCGAAATAAAACCGGGAATAGGATGCCCACGAAGAGGAAGACCACCTGGAGAACCAGCTGGGGTTTGCGAAGGTGTTGGATTGGAAGCATTCAACAAAGAATTCAATGCATGGTAACCGGGTGGTAGTGTCGGAGTGACATTAGGTATTCACTGGGTATTGATAGGAGCAAGATTAGCTGCAGTAATCTCGGTTGGGACACTCGTAGTATTCGCGATGGGCCATCTCTGCAGGAAGAGTAAAGTGATAAGTAGTATTCACCGGGACCGTCTCAGTCTCAAAAAACACAGGAGGGTTAATTTCGGAGACGACAGGCAACTCAGGACTAAAGAGTGGCCTGCGGACGTGACACAGGCTATTTTTCTCTGATACCACTTGACGTAGGCGTCTCGCTACCTCCTCTCAGCAGAATCCTCGCCCGCTCACAGGATCGATTCTAAATCCCTGTTCTGCTAAGCCGGAGCGGCTCTTTGGATTCCCCCGTGGAATCTCTCTTCGAAAATTTAACCCACAGGTCTTTTCTCCTCTCTTCTGCACGGCCTTTGCCGCTTTTCGTGAACAATTTCCCCATAGGAAACTGTTATCGGGCTTCAAGGTTTCGAACTTCCGGATGTCGATAGTTTCTCACCTCTCCAATCCCCGATTGTCGATGGGCTCCTTATCCATGAGCTAGCCCTCCTAGCCAATCTCCCACCATATGACCCCTGCCTTTGCAACCGTGGCCTTATGTCCTTTCGCAGCTGCTCCTATCAGGGTTTTTGATGTCAATGTGCATACACCCTTTGGACTCACGATTCTCCAATCCCCGACTTCCTCCGTATTCCTGACATGCGTCCCACCGAATGGACGGTTCGGATTTTGCGTCGCGGTTTCCACTATGGACTTCCTCGATCCTTTGTCCACGGGAATACAAATTTGTCGATTCCCGATGCGCCAGTCCTCTGACGGCTCCCAGCCTTTGACCTGCCACCTGTCCTCCTCTGCCGACTTCTGTGTGGCCCACGTGCTCTGATACCTTATCAGGAAATCACGTTTTGCAATTCTGCAATGCACAAAACCTTGGCTCCCGGGATCTTCGATATCCCGATTCCCGATATGCCGATAGATGGCCTCCCCGTCGGGCTTTTCTCGGTGGCGCTGATGGTTGCCACACGTCCTTCCAAATGGACGGTCCTGATCCTATCGTTGTTTTGAGACCTGAGGGGTCCCGATTCTTACGACCTCGGGAATCCCGATTCTCTGATGGTCGATGTCCCAATGCCTGGTGCCTCGGATCTTCGATACGTACGATCACATGACACGTGTCCCTCTTCAGACGGACGACTCAGATTCTTTCGCTGATTCGGGATATCTGATGTCCCGATTTTTATGACCTCGAGGACTCTGATTTCCTGAGTGCCGATATCCCGATGACTTCACCTCATTCGAGACTTCTCTCCTCCTGTTCACGGGATTAACTCCCACGCAACTCCTGCAGATCCGACGGTTGTCAGGGATTCTGAGCAAGATCTAACGACTCAGATCCATTTCTATTGTACTCTCATCCTATACGCCTCCTGGACGTGAAAATAACCGTTCTAGATCCTCTCTTCCAGACGATTTGACGGCTCCGGTTACTCCCTTCTGAGTTCCCTGCGCGCCTTCTTCCTAGACTTGGAAGAAATTTGATTTTCTCATAGGTCTCGGCCTTTGTTGTCTTCCTTCTCTACGAGCTCCTCTGCTTTAAGCCTCGCTTGCATTCTCCACGACACTATTCCTTCTAAGCTTGTTCTTCTCGAATGCTTAAAGGATTTCGACGTCTGCGCTCCTGCAGAGTCTTCTCAGGCACACGCTGGTGCTACCTCTTCTGAGCTTCTGCAACCACTCAGACCCCTTAAGGGATTTTGTCCTTCTTCTTCCTCAGATGGATAAATTGATTCCCCCCTGGTTGTCCTTCACTCAATCAATCTCCTCGCTGAGTCCTTCTGGGTGTTCAACAACCCAGTGGATTCTTCCTTTGATTTTACAGAACTAAAAGAGTTCTCTTTTTTCCTGTGCCTGCCTGCACACTTACTCGACGCCCTCCTGGCGGAGTATCTTCTCCACAGAACGTTCAACAGTTCTGTTCCTTCTGTGCACCCTTTGTACCTGCGCAATGCCCTCCTGGCAGAGCTCTCAGAATCCTTAGTGATTCTAGTCTTCCTTCAAACTCTCAGTAGAGTTCCTTCCTCTGTGCACAACTGCACACACACTCAAGGCCCACTTGGAAGAGCTCCACAAAACTCCTCAGAGATTCTGTCTTCTGTCTTCAAACTCTCATCAGAGTTCTTCCTCCAGCACCTCGTGCTTATGCTCAATGCCCACCTGGTAGAGCTCTACAGAACTTACAACAAAGTTCTGTCTGCAACTGTGTTCTCATACACAGCCTTGCCTCTTGAGGTGTTCAACAACCTCACAGGTCTGCTTCCCGAGTTAATGATTCCAGTTCCTATGACGCAACACGTCTTTGTCTAAACCTGCAGTGCTCAGAAGTGCATCCTTTGTGCATGGCTCTCAGAACCCGCAATGTTTTGTCATGCCCTCCTGGCGTGAAGCCTCAAAGACCCTCAACCTGAAATCAAACGCACTCCTGCAAATGCACAACCACAATATACATCTATAGCATACATTCACAGCATAAAGGAAACACACACAGACATCCATTCAACACAGAAATGCAGGAAAAACTGCTCTATTTGTATTAAAAATGGCAAAATGCCTGTATCTTTACAATGGTGTTCCTGAGCTCTCTGGCTCTTCTCATCTTGCTCCTCTTCCTTACCATTACTCATCTATATCCAAAATGAGATATGAAATTCTATTTTACCCAAGGGGGCTCTTAGAGTGCTTCCCTCCAGATCCACCTACTCTAATAAATTACAATAAATGGTTGTCTAGTCCAGCATCTGGATATAGATCTTAACCGATCTAGCATTAAATCCGATCCTATCTACAGCCTGCAAAAAGGCACGACTTCCCTGGCTCACTAGCCTAAACCATTTAATTACATTCAATTCAAATTTCAATGAGGACTGTGCCTCTCTTTTAGCGTGCGATTTGAATTCGCTGGCGTGGCTGGCTGGCGGACGTGGAGAGATGATCCTGCATCAAGACATCTGTTTAACAAAAAGGAGCTTGGCCTTCTTCACTAGGAAAGGGCCCAACGGGTGATCCAGAAGAGGTAACAACTATGTCTCCAACAGAATTTAATTGCACAAAAGGTCGTTCACCATGAAAAATTCGATAGTCTTCTCTAGTATTAGTAATTCAGAAAGGTTCTAGAGAATCATTTGATTCCACTTGGGGTGTGGTAACAACTGTAGTGTCACCGTGCTAAGGAGAATCCTCAGGTGTAGCTGTAGGAAAAGGTTGTGACTCGTCCAGATGCTCTGGAGATAAACCTTGCATTCTACGTGAGCGACGTGGGGGAGATATTGTGAACAAGTAACAAGATTCGCGAAGAAATTCCTATGGTCAACTTCGAGAAACAAACAACACGCGCTAGTAAACAAAATCTAGGAAGCAATCACCAAGTAGATAAGACCTTCTAATTTTGAAGCCACTAGTTGGTGATGACATCCAACGTCGCAACGACGAGACGAGAAGGGGTGGAGCTAGGGTGGAAAAGTTACACTGACGACCTGCTTAACGGACTAACACCCTGGTGCAAGCTCCCACACATAATCGTGGGTATACCTTCCAAGGAGGCCGAGTGGGTTTGATCAATGTCAATTCCAGGTACCGTGAAGACTTTCCCCTCCACAGTCACCTTGGGTAAGAACCTAGAGAGAAAATCCACTAAGGTCACCACAAACAATAGTACATCCTAGGGGAACAGTCGATAGTCCGATCCACACGCAAGGGCAGGGTATCTAGCCCGAAATAAATTGAAAAGGCTTCCACTCATCATTGTGGGTATACCTCTGAGTGACCCCCATAATACGTGCAATCTCTACACTGATGTCAACAAAGCAGGGTGAGTAACTTTGCCAACACCAATGCGACCTAGTGCTTGACCCTTGTGTTAGAAGGGCTTCCCAGGACAATATGTTACAAATGGATTATAACACTCCCTAACTCAAGATGCTATTGTGTGTTTTGAGATTTTGGAGAGTGTATCTCTCTTCCTAATCCAAAGCACTAGCCTAGCTAAATGTTGGTGTACAAGAGCCCTAGAAAAGAGTTACTAGATTAATTTTAAGATTACACAGTGTTTTTAAAAGCTGTTGTTTACTCAAAGGTAACGGAAGTGAAACTCATGTTGTATGACTCTGACCCAATAATGCAAGGATGCAAATGAAATGTATCACTGTTTGTTCAATGAATCCTAGTTATGGGAGAGAGAGAAATTTTCAAGATCAACTCTATACTACAATGCAAAATTTCCTTTCATATGCCAACACAAACAATCATTTAGCAAATGACAATTCTTTACATGTCTTTTTCAAAGACTTCAACAATCTCTAAATTTTGATTTTCAATGTTTTCTAAAAGACAAAAACAATTTCTTGAAAGAAAAACTTGTTGCTCACTTTTAAAAAAGAACTCTCACTATACCAATGAGAGAGAAGAAAATCAAATTATAAAGAATCAAGCAATAACAACCCAATCAACTCTTTCAATGAAAGCAAAAAACAAAGAGCACACCAATGAGTCTTCTCAATGCAAAAA